>OZ007577.1:4882335-4924835 GCA_963931925.1 Onchidella celtica
TTTGCAAGGATCAGTTTTGTATAATTTTGCCCATGCAGCCGGCCTTACAAGGCACGCTCTTCTCGACTTCCAACTGCCAAGGTATCTTTAATGTGCGCAACGTGCACACGGGCCCACCGAGGTTTTCGTCCTTATCTGAGAAGACTAGGTGCTCGATCCTACCTCGCATAAGATTAGGGACAGGAATTTTCTACTGAAATTCCAAATGCCTGCGCCGATTGGCGATGAACCCATTACCTTAGACATGAGAGGCGAGCACCTTGCGTTCTAGACCAACGTGCCACGTGATTGTATTGTTGTTCAGTTGCACTTGTTTGTTTGTTTTCTTTTTTTCTGTTATTTCCCAAACGGCAAAGACATTGGGGAAAATATTTAGGAAGTCTAGGTGCATATCAACGACTTTGTTGAGTTGTAGTCGCCTTGCATTCGTTCACAATAGTGTCATCTTGTATTTGCCATATTGTTGTATGTGCATTTAAAAAAAAAATGTTTGTTATTTCGAGAAAACGAGGAATGAAGTCTGGTCGGCCAAAGGGCTAAAACGCATAAAACATGAGGTCACTAACACACATCTCGAAAAAGTTTTTAGCAGGTTGGAATGACACTTGTACACAATGAAATTTGAGTGAGTCACTTTGAATGTTGACCCCCTGTGGTCAAAACAAAAATCAGCAAAAAGTCGCAGTGGCAAAATAACCCTCGATCTTATTTACTCACACTTAAGAAAGGCAAAAGACAGGTTGGAGCAAATCAATAAAGATATACTTCCAGGTTCGGCACGTGAACTCTTTGATTCCGTAATCCCAGGGACTATGCCGCGTACCTGTGGCAGGAATAATGAACCTGTCACATGGTGGTCATCAAAATGTGTCGCGATGCCCTGTCACCTTGGGTCACACTCATGTGGACGCTAAATCTGTTTTCTGAGGGGGAGGCCATTAAACACACCAGGCAGGGGCTTTCACGCTGAGCTCGTCACACTGATGAAATATGCAGGTCTGCATGGAACTGGAAGTCAGGCTAGCTATTATTTTGCTCTGGGTATTTTAGCCTGAGTTTTGACTTCATCAACCACCTCTGTCAAAATTAATTGTAATCGTGAGAAAATGTCTGCTTTTCTCAACACTGATTGAAAGAGAGGGGGGTGAGCCAGAGAAAGTGGGACAAACAGCCTGACAAGGCACACAAAAAAAAAAAAAGAAAATATGAGAAGGACAATGCTGAAGAGGAACGTGGGAGTAAACAGACAGAGAGAGACAGGGGAAAGGCAGAGGGTGCGAGAAAGAGGGCAAGAGGGATAGAGGGGCAGAGAGAAAGAGAGAGAGAGAGAGGGAGAGAGAGAGAGAGAGAGAGAAAGAAATGCAGGGGGGGGGGATAAGAAGAGATAGAAAGAGAGACAGAGAGAGGGACAGACGGACAAAGAGAGACGGATAGGCAGACAGACAGACAGAGAGACAGACAGACAGCGAGGCAGACAGACAGACATACAAAGACAGACACAGAGAGAGACAACAGTCAGAGAGAGACAGACAGACAGACACACACGCACACGATAGGCAGACAGACAGACAGAGAGACAGACAGACAGGGAGACAGACAGGCAGACATACAAAGACAGACACAGAGAGAGACAACAGTCAGAGAGAGACAGAGAGACAGACACACACGCACACGCACACACACAGAGAGAGAGGGAGAGAGAGAGAGAGAGAGAAGAAGAAAATCGTAGAAAATGTATTTTCACAGCTCTCTTTTGTCAAAAATTCTGTATACCCCATTTTTCCATGATTCAGGGCCGGTGCTCTATTAATGTGCAATGCTTGTTTCTTTATATATCAAAAAATGTATGAAAAGTCTATTTCAAGTTTTTTTTTTGTTTTTTTTTTACCTTGCCCCCCCCCCCCCTCCTTTGAACAGTCAGGTCCCAGGCGACATCCCTACGTCAATTAGACTCAGATTTGATTGGAATGTCCACGAAGTTGGTAGGATTACAGCACGGATGTTCCCTACATGGAACAGACGTCGGCACGATGTCATCGCCAGCTGACATACACAGCAAAGGTGTCATACGAGACGTCAGTCCCGCGCCTGGGATCTCCTTCGCTTTGCTGGCTGTGATGATCCGTGGTGAGGTTTTGTGGCAGAACCAGAATTGAAGTGACGTAGAGTCGTCTTTAATATCACTTATTATAATAACCCCAACTTGATACCACAGAATAGGGAAGTAAGTATCTCTATTCTGTGCTTGATATGAACGAAGTTTTACGCAATATGCGGCTTTCTGACCGACGTAGATTAAAGTACTCTTTACATCATGTATCTAATTATCCAGATTAGGTGAAATGTCACTAAAATTTTACAGATGCCTTCCTTTTGACCCATGGAAGGTTCTTTTTTTAGATTGGAAGACTTGAAATGGTAGGAAAGTATTTTTGTTTTGAGTTTGCATTGTGTCGCTAATTTCGCCCCCCCCCCCACCACCCCGATCCTTTCTTTTCCACGACCAATAAGCCCGTGACATCATCACTCTCTGAAGAACGCTGGGTCCTCAACACCGCACGCTGTGTACTGTCTTATCTGTCTATTAGTCTCTGAGTTTTGGGGATGACCCTACATGTCTCGGCATCAATGTTTTTTGTGCTGATTCCTTTCCGTCTGAAATGCTGTTCTTTGTTATTTGTTTTTTTCCATTGGAAGAATTGGACAACTGCTAGTGTAAGTAACTAAACAAGCAAATGGGAAAAGGTTGGGTTCCATTTAGAAATATTTCTTTACTGAGCATAAAAGTTTCATTCATCCATTGCAAACTATATAATTATGTTTTAAATTGAATTTAGGTGAAAACTCCCACGTTTCTGGATTTGTGGTCATGTTGAAGTTTGCGATCTTAGTCCGCTTTTGTTCCACTTGCACATTTTGCGCAACATGTAAGTTCGACGTTAAACGTTTGCAGCTTTAATATTATGAAAAGGAGTTCGAATAAATCAGAACTGTGAAACAGCTTGATAAGTGCTACAACGTATTTCAAACAAGTGTCGAAGTGTGTATTTGTTATACCGGTGCAGGCACGTTGGAATTTTGGGATTTTCCTCATATTTTCCTGTCCCTGATCCTATGGTAGGTAGGATCAAGTACTTAGTCTTCTCGGATGAGGACGAAAAACTCGGAGGGTCCATGTGCACGTTGCGCACGACAAAGATACCTTGCTAGTTGGAAATCAAAAAGAGCAGGACGAACAGGCCGTTGCCCGGGCAAATCAAATAAAATTCATCCCTACCAGTCTCTCACCTAGCCTCTCATCCCCCCCCCCACCTCAAATAAAAACTCGCCGACCGGTGCTGCACTGTGGCGACGACGTGCCTGCTCCAGTTGTAAATGGGTTGCAATGACACAAAGGCAAATTTCCCAAATGGGATTGAAGAAGTATAGAAAATACAAAAATACAAAAAAAGAAAAAATATCTCTTCTATGTACTAAAAGATCTCCAGTTTTTCAGACAATGGAGATAGAAAAAATTTAACAAGAACTGGGGTCGCGAATTGTCGGCGTATTAACTTTTGCCACTCGATCTTTGTTACATAGATGTCAGTATCAATCATTTCTGCCAGTGCCCTTTATGCACTCGATTCATTGGGTCTGACAACCTGTTAGAACCTAGGTTAAAACAATTAAGATATTAGATTACCTTTAGCACGAGAGTGGGTCATGAGCTATTGTCCACATACTATTATTCGGTAGATAATTCGCGATCTGAGTTTCTAAAGCCGCGAGTGTACATTTATTAATGTCGAATTTCTTAGTTGTGCAAAACGTGAAGTGAAACAAACTAGAACTAAGATGGTGATTAGAATCCGTGATGTGGTATTTAAATTCAGCGGACAGAACATAAAAATACGACCTATGGTCACAGAAAGGGAAAGGTATGATGCACAGTCAGTTCAAATTAAGTTAAAAGTTGGTGATATCCGACAGACTTACCTCCACCGGCTGCCCAATATATAGGAAATGAAAATAAAAGTGCTAATTGAAATATAACTGACTAGCTGAGGTCCCCGGTCCTGCCCGGGATAAATCGGTTTCAATATTGGTTTCAGTTCTGGGTGGTTATTACGGACCTGCTTCATCTGGCCTGTTCCTATTTGTTTATTTTATTTTTGTTTGTTTGTTTTTGAATAAGTCTTACTGCTCTGCCTGTGTGAGTTGACACCCTGCGCATCCCGTACAACAGCATGATTTGCGCACGGGTTAGTGTGTTTGATAGTGAACACATCGCAGGAAGTGATAACGAAACCTTAAAATGGCGAACCATGACTCGAAATAGATCTAAATGATGGCGAAACAATAAATTTCCAATAAAAAAAAAACTATACCGATTTGAGACTTCTATTAAAAATTGTGCACCCTTACATCCATTCTGATGCACCATATAAAATTTGAAGTCTGAGTGTTGAGTGGTTCAGAAGCATTTTGCAACGAAAAATCTCAATTCCACAAATATATATATAGTATAGATGAACTCGTCTGACATCGCTTGGCTACACATGATCTTCAGGGGTCGAGAATCCTCGACAAATAAGTCAGGGTTCCAGCTATTGACTTGTTTACCTCTAAGACCTCAAATACTCTCTCAGCACCACAATATAGCATAATAATAAAAATAATAATAACAATAATAATAAAATGATAATAACAAATAATAAATAAATGAATAGTAATAGATTAATAAATGAAATAATTTAATTCATAATTATCATAGTATTGATAACAATAATAATATTACAATAATAATAATGATAATGACAGTAATATTAATCATATCATAAAATAAGCAGGGAATCCGATGTAATCATGAAAGGCTTTTGAATATCTGAGCATTAAATTTTACAACATATCACATAATGCATAGAAAGACGTAAAGGTGTACGTGGGCATAGTTTAAAAAGTCTTGAAGTTGATGTATATTTAAAACACTTTCGTTGATTTTGAGCCACAACTGAGTTGAACAGAAAAAAAGTGTACCAAACTTTTGACACGAAAATAACAAGCATTATATCAAGTGACATATTAAGGAACCTTGGAAAAATATGGCACACATCTAGCTATAGTGTCTTGTTGAGGCCAACTGCGGAGGGCCAATACGATATTTGTATCTTCCTCTGTTTCTCTCATGTGCGTTCATTCTGTTGCTCCCGGATGTGTGTTTTTTTCCGTACGAAAAAATTCAGGAGCGGAGCAGCAACAGACCCCCCCCTCCCCCCAAACACAGGTCATCGGCTAAGGGATTTCTCGTCCTAACCAACACTGCCATGGGTATTGCAGTCTCTGGACTGTGCCTGATATGACTCTGAATTTCACCGAAAATCCCTGGGATGTGTTGGAGCTGGCCTGTGTTTGGGGTGCGTGTGTTGCTGCCCCGCTCCTGTATTTGCTAAAGCTCGTACAAAAAAAATATTAAAAAATCACGCCTCCCGGATGATTTTAATTTTTGATGAAACTGGGGATGGTGACTCATTCAAGGGTGAACCACACCAAGCCTGGGGTGAGCCCCAAACTGGCTGCTCCCCGCCTAATTGTTTACGCATCACACTAAAACACTGCCCACACCGCGGCCTCGGTCTGGTTCACCCCTTAAGGTGGATTATAGATCTATAGGAATTTCCTTATAGCGGAGTGGGGATTAAAAAAAATCGTGCACTTTGTGACCACTTTTTAAAACTTTGCATGATGTTAGGTACGGATATGACGTTTTCAAAAACCACCGCACACAAGTTAAGGGAGACCCCCAGCGGCCGTTATGCACAAAATCCAAGATGGCCGCCACTGGAAACTGAAAGGGCTATAACTCTGCTCATATTAAGGGCAGAACCTATTGTAATACCACTTTTCTAGGGTTTTTTGGGGTGAGAAATTCATTTCTGTCGTCATTTTATAGTTTCCATCTACTTTTCATATATAAATGTTATGTTAATCACCAATTACAAATATAAATGACCATTAATTAGGGATATATCAAATGAGTTCGTGTTCTTGGGACAATTTAAAAACATCTCAGGTAATTTATTTGTATTTACAGTAATCATACATTTCACCACGCTAGTAGAGTCTACAGTTCACGTTCATACGATACACCAAACACATATTTTTGTGATAACATCATACTGGTTGGATTTATGCAAAAACAACCGTGTCGTTTCAGTTGTATACATTATCAAGACAAAAACGGCAAAGTTGCATGAACATCACGTTTCACTGTCATTGTTAGTGCAGCCTCCTTCGCACTTGCACAATGGACTACAATGGAGTCCAGCTCGATGACAGTTGCAGATACCCTTACAGGCAACAACACACCCACATCGGAGGAGCAGCGAGCAAGCCTTGCTGACGTCTGCCAAATCCGTCCAATATGGCACCCACTGGTTGGTTCTGGCATTCCATTCCCAGCCCCAGTCACTGGGATTTGGGATCTCCGGGATTCTCGAGAGGGACTGTTTCCAGACGAATCCTGCTGTGTGGAGAGCCCGCTTTACATGCTGGAAGAGAGCATTCTGGGTTGGTGGGATGGAGTCGAGAGACTTGAGGCCCTGAGTGAACATTAGCTTTCTCGCTTCATTCACAGACAGATTGGGCAGCACAGTTCTTACTGTACATAAGTACTGTCAAGCGCTCCAGGCGTCTCATAAGGAGAGAATCAAGCGTCAGACTGGCTGGGTCTTGGGTGATGGCAGTGAATGTGGTGGTTGCCTCAGGAAAGTTCACCCATGCATTCCATGCAGTCTTCTTGCCGATTCCCATCATGGAAGACACAACGTCGCTTTCTGTGAACGCATGGAAGAAGGGCAGAGCTTGACAACGCTGTAGTCCCAACATTTCTGAGATATGGTGGATTGGAATGTCTTTGTACGTTTTTCCTGATCCGAATCCAATCCAGAGCTCTGATAGTCCTAGGTCGTGGAAGAAATGGGTGGCCAACACTACAACATAGCTATCTACCGTCCTCAGGTACGCTTTTGTATGACCCTGATCAGCAGCATGGCGCAAGTGGAGCAGCATCCTTGTGCCAGCTTCCTCTTGTTGACATGGAGACAAATCTGATAAGTCTGTAGGCTTATTGCTGAGCACGATATCAGCCTTTGTTGTCAACAGATGGTACTGCGAATTGACTGTGAGCCTTTGCAATTCCAAACTGATAAACTGGAAAAGCTCATCTTTGTTTTGGCTATCCTCGAGGAACAACTGCCATTGAGCTCCTTTGGGTATAGGTATCTCGTCTGAAACCCGTGTTCTGCGTGATGCAATCCCACCCCGTTTGATCCGAGTTTGGGACTTGATGTCACGAGCAGGTGAGCTGGGATCAGTAGTTACGGGGGAAGGGGGTAGAGTAAAGTTAACCCACGGCCCACGGGTAATGAAAAGCGTGCATGTTGTGAGTGGGGGGGGGGTCTGCATGAGGCGAGAGCGCTGTACTACTATCACTGCAAGTTAGAAGGTCCCAGGGCACGGACGTGAGTGAGAACAGTCGGGAGATTGTGACAGTGTTTCCAGTGATGACTGGTAGGTGGAACGATGATTGATAATTATGATTGATGTATTATATTCGTCTACGACCATGATGTAAATAAGTATATGTGAGGAATGTGGAAGTTCTTGATACTGTATATAGCAATGTGCGCCATGAGCGATAGATGGAAGTTAGTTTCATGGATTTGTAGCGAGAGTGAGTAGGGTGTAATACGGTGGAGGTGTTACCGTAAGATGTTTGGTGAGTGAAATGTGAACTATTGTGTGTACGCTTCATGAGTTGTAATGAGGGGTGAAGTGATTAGAAATGGTATGGTATTATACCAATGTAATGTTATTTTTGTAGGTGCCGGGGTCGGGCCGAAGCGCCGCCTACGGTGAGCACAGGGGATAGGCCAGCATAGGGCCGAAGGCCACACATAGGCCAGGAGTGAAGCTGTCGGTGCAGGACAGTAGAGGCACATGAGTTGTGGCAGTCTGGCCACAGACAGGGATGTATATATGATCGTGAATGTGCTATTAAGATGTACTACTGTGACATGGATGTATTACTGTGCGAATGAGATATTCATGTGAATTGAAGTATTAACGTGTTATGGCCACGTGAAGTGTATAGGAGGCTAAGGTGTATTGCCATAGGGAGGCGCTATTGAGAGACTGTGGAGTGAAAGAATACTAATGTGTCATTAAGACCCTGAGTGGAGAGGCTGAGGCCGAGGTGTCTTTAGAAGTAATTACCGGGTTGTGGACCCGAGGAAGTGTGCTTACGGAAGAAGGCCGTGGACGGCAGTTAACTTGAAGAATATAATGTATGTGTGTAATTGCACTGTTATCCTTATCTTTATATTTATGTTAATAAATGTGTGAGTCTGATGGGTTGTTCTGTTAAGTGTTATACTTGTTCGTTCGTGATTGTTGTCCTGTTATAACCATCGCATCTCCCAGTCTGGGATTTGTGACACTGGGGGCTCGTCCGGTTTACCTGTGGTCATTTTGACATTGTGTATTCGTCTTATCTAGTTGTTTTTCTGTTGTGCTAGGAATTTGTGCTGTTGTCTTTGTTCGTGGGATGAATGGAAATTTCATGATGATATGATTTATGTATATTTATGAATATGTATTGATGCATGTATTGCTATAAATATGTATTAATGTGTACTTAAACTTTTCAGAGAGACAGTGTGTGTGTGTGCCAGCCTGAGAAGTCAAGCGGCCAGAGCTCCGATTAAGGGGAGGACTTAAACTCATAAAGCTGAAAGTTAAGTGAAAACTGAAATTTTTGTGCCCTGGATTGTGGGCTGTCCCTTTGAACTGTCTTTTTCTCTGTTTTGCTGTTTTTGTTGTAATTGATTATACGGGCGGTGGCGCGGGTTTGCTGTGTTGAACTTAGTTTATCCTTTAAAAAAGGTGTGGTAAACTTGGAACTTCGTTCATCACAGTGAACAGTTCTGTAGGGCTTTGTTATTGTTTAGTTGTAGCGTCGATATCTTCTCTGTTTCTACAGGAAGACGTATTCTCTTGTCCCCTCTCTGACCTATCTGTAGATACGTTCTTTTTTTCAGACTCTCTTCTTGTTCGTACCTTGTAGTGTATTCGGCGTAGTTAGGTTGCATTTTTTTTCCCATTATATATTTTTTTAGAAGTCTTTGTCTTAGTCTGGTTCGTTGTCCTTGATGTCCTTGTGGTTCTTCTACTGAATTTCCTCATTCTTGTCCTTTCTAGTCTCTGTTGTTATTTAATAGTGCTATACATTTTATGAACATAGAATTAGTTAGAGAGTAGGCTATAGAATTTTCAGTTAGGTATGTTCTGAATTGCATTTGGAAATAGTGCTTGTTGTTGTAGTGGCATAGTTTCAGGTCTCGGGATACGTCGGTTATGATAAGCTTAGAGTAAGTACATAGACAGTAATTGTATTTCAAATTGTATCATAATAAATCCGTGAAATGGCGGATCTCCGTGAGCTCATGAAATTGGGTACGGAACTTGGCCTTGAGGGAGAGGAGCTGCGCGGCTGAATTAAAGAGCAGCAGGCAGAATTGCGCGATGAGCGTGCTAAGGATAGAGAGCGAGAAAAAGAGGCTCAGCAGCAGGAAAAAGAGGCTCAAGAGCGGCAGACAGAAAAAGAGACTCAAGAGCGGCAACAGGAGAGGGAGTTAAAGTTAAAGGAGATAGAGGCGCAAGTAAAGATTGCGGAATTAGAAAGCAAGAAGAATGCGCCAACGGAAACAGTTGAGCGGCAGGGGCAAAACAAAAGTGGTGTTAGAATTAAGCTGCCTACGTTCGACGACCGGAAGGACGATATAGACGCCGTCCTTTACAGGTTCGAACTTAATGCACAACTGCAATGGGGGGACAATAAGCAATCATGGTCCACGTACCTGGCGTCCTTATTGCAGGGGCGAGCGTTAACCTACTTTAAAGAGTTACTGCGCGAAGACGTGCAAGATTACGAGAAGCTGAAGGCTTTGCTGCTTCGCCGATTTGCGCGTACCGAGGAATATTTCCGGGAGCAGTTTAGGCGAGCACGTGCAGATACCAGGGAGGACTTTGCTGCCTTCGTCGCGAGATTGACAGAATATTTCGCGAACTGGGTAGACTTGGCGCATGTGGGCGCGGATTTTGCTAAATTAAAAGACCTAATGATCCGTGATCAGCTATACGCGTCGTGCCATAAAGATCTGGTGGCTTTTCTGAAAGAAAACGAACCCGCGACGGTGCAGGAGGCGTCTAAGTTGGCGGAAGCATACCGTACGGCACATCCGTCCAAACCAGTCGCGAGGGCGTACGTACAGGATGCTGGTTACGTCGCCGTGGTTGAGGGGTCGCCGACAGGACATAAAGACAGGTCGCGTCAGCGTGGTGCCTATAACGGGCAAGCCCAGGGGCAACGTAGGGGGTATCACCAATCACCTGCATATGGATCCGGTAAGTTTGACCGAGCAGGAGGGCTAGGTCGCGGTAATGGCCGAGGGCGATTTGTGACCTTTGCCGATGACCGACGGCATAGGGACTTTAGTTCCGGTCGCGATGGGTCACGGGGACCCAGGGCTAGCGGAGCACAGGGAGCGGAATGTTGGACTTGCGGACGCCCAGGTCATTTTTCACGCGATTGTAGGACCGCGGATTGTTGGAACTGCGGAAGAGCAGGTCACATCAGGGTAAATTGTCCTGCAGGTAGGATAGCGGCGAACGTGGATGGTAATCACGGTAGCTCCACTCCATGTTCCCCTAATAAATTTCATCATGCGGCCGCGTGTATTACATCGGACAACGGAGGCGGACAGTATTCTAAGTGTCCCAGTTGTGAGAAGTTATTATCTTCCGGTGTTTTACCTTGTGGGAGAAAGATCCCCGTTATAAATTCATGTCATACAGGAGGTGGTCTTAGGGTTTATCCGGGGTTTGTTGGGGACGAACCGGTCTCGGTTTTACGAGATACAGGATCTACCGTTGTGGGGGTGCATAGGGACTGCATTCAGGGTTCACAGCTTACAGGTGAGACTGTCCCATGCATACAATTTTCAGGGGCCATTGAGAAATTACCATTGGCAAAGATAGTGATAGATATGCCTTTCCTTAGCGGGGAAGTCGAAGCAGTCGTTGGGTTTTTTCCAGGCGCCCAGCTCATCATTGGTAATGTGTCTCGGGTAGTTTCCCCTTCCGAGGAGAATGTGCAGGCATGGTCACAATCAAAAGGTATTGACTTTTGTGCCGCAGTCGAGACACGTCGACAGGTAGGTGATAGGAGTAAGATTAGACCTTTGGCAACGCCAGCGGTCAACCTGGATATCACACCAGAGCGCTTGGCGAGATTGCAAAAGGAGGATCCATCATTGAGTCCATGTTTTCGGGAGGCGCGAACGGAGAAAACGAGGAAATATAAGAACGGGTCGTCTTCCTTTGTTATCCAGGCGGGCATTCTGTTCCGTAAGTATGTTACGGTGGCTTCCGTTTTAAAGCAGGTCGTTGTGCCAGCGTTGCTAATCGCAACAGTATTGCATTTGGCACATGATGTCCCATTAGCGGGTCATATGGGTATAGCTAGAACCAAAGAAAGGGTTCTTGAGAATTTTTACTGGCCATCCATCCACAGAGATGTACGATTATATTGTAAGATGTGCAGTGCGTGCCAAAAGACGACGCATAAGGGTCGTACACCCCAGGCTCCTCGTCAGAATATTGCGGAAGAAGCGTCTAGTATCGCTTCAACAAGAGCAAAAGACTATAAAGATAGAGGATCCAAACTGAGAATTTTTAAGCCAGGAGACAAGGTCCTATTGTTATTACCTACGGACCGTAATAAGTTATTGATGACATGGAAGTGTCCTTATGTTATTGAGCGAGTTGTTTCGAAGGTAGATTACGCTATCCAGATTGATGGATCAATTAAGGTATTCCATGTTAATATGCTGCAAAGATTTTATGAGAGACCAGGGTATCTGTGTGCTCAGACGAAACCATTGGAGCGTGTCATACGTCGACATGGTCTGAACATATTCAGACACTAACAGTAATTTTTAAACGATTACGTCATTTTGGGGTTAACTGCTAAACCCGCAAAGATGGATTTGGCATGTCCAGAGATAGTATTCTTAGGACATATCGTGGGTAGAGGTGTTCAGAGACCTGAAGTAACAAAAATTGACAAATTAGTAGGGTTGCAAATCCCTAAAACAAAGAAACAAGTCAGAAGCTTAGTGGGAATTTTGAATTATTACAGAAAGTTCATTCCAAATTTTTCCTCCTTGTCATCTTCTCTTACTGACCTTACTAAGAAGGGACAACCCGATAAGGTCCAGTGGACGTCTGAATGTCAGACAGCATTTGATAATTTGGTGACAGCATTATCATCGTCACCCATTCTGATATTACCCGATTTTCGATCTAATTTTATCCTCAGAACGGATGCGTCGGACTCTGGTGTCGGCGCTTGTCTTCTACAGGAGAAGAACGAATGTTTCCATCCTGTATGTTATGTCAGTAGGAAGTTATTGCAGAGAGAAAGAAAGTATTCTGTGATAGAGCGGGAGTGTCTTGCCATTGTCTGGTGCGTCCAGAAATTAGGACGTTATCTCATGGGACGAGAATTCTGTATCCAGACAGACCACAAGCCACTAACATTTTTGTCGAAGAATCGTTCGTCCAGCCCACGCTTGTCTAGATGGGCATTGGCGTTACAGCCGTATACCTTCGTTATTCAACCAATTCCAGGAACCAGCAATCATATCGCCGACTACCTTAGTCGAGCCTAGGGGAAGAGTTCAGGAGCTTATACATCGGAGGACAGGAACATTGACGGGATCTGTGTGAACGAGTCGTCGACTTTAAAATATTGACATTATAAATATTATATGAGGAATGGTTGATAGATTGATTGGTTTTGATTCTGTATTAGGTATTGTGTTTAGTTAGCTATTCATGATGTGATACATATATGCATAGGCAGGGCATATTGATCCCCGTATTTTCCCCTGATTTCGGTATTATAGATGCTAGGGGCATTGGTAGGTCATTTTTATGTAGGTATTGCTCACGCTCACTCGTTGACAGTCATCTTGATGCGATTTGAAATTAATTGCATTAATTTTTTTGGGGTGGGGGATGATGTCAAGAGCAGGTGAGCTGGGATCAGTAGTTACGGGGGAAGGGGCTAGAGTAAAGTTAACCCACGGCCCACGGGTAATGAAAAGCGTGCATATTGTGAGTGGGGGGGGGGGTCTGCATGAGGCGAGAGCGCTGTACTACTATCACTGCAAGTTAGAAGGTCCCAGGGCACGGACGTGAGTGAGAACAGTCGGGAGATTGTGACAGTGTTTCCAGTGATGACTGGTAGGTGGAATGATGATTGATAATTATGATTGATGTATTATATTCGTCTACGACCATGATGTAAATAAGTATATGTGAGGAATGTGGAAGTTCTTGATACTGTATATAGCAATGTGCGCCATGAGCGATAGATGGAAGTTAGTTTCATGGATTTGTAGCGAGAGTGAGTAGGGTGTAATACGGTGGAGGTGTTACCGTAAGATGTTTGGTGAGTGAAATGTGAACTATTGTGTGTACGCTTCATGAGTTGTAATGAGGGGTGAAGTGATTAGAAATGGTATGGTATTATACCAATGTAATGTTATTTTTGTAGGTGCCGGGGTCGGGCCGAAGCGCCGCCTATGGTGAGCACAGGGGATAGGCCAGCATAGGGCCAAAGGCCACACATAGGCCAGGAGTGAAGCTGTCGGTGCAGGACAGTAGAGGCACATGAGTTGTGGCAGTCTGGCCACAGACAGGGATGTATATATGATCGTGAATGTGCTATTAAGATGTACTATTGTGACATGGATGTATTACTGTGCGAATGAGATATTCATGTGAATTGAAGTATTAACGTGTTATGGCCACGTGAAGTGTATAGGAGGCTAAGGTGTATTGCCATAGGGAGGCGCTATTGAGAGACTGTGGAGTGAAAGAATACTAGTGTGTCATTAAGACCCTGAGTGGAGAGGCTGAGGCCGAGGTGTCTTTAGAAGTAATTACCGGGTTGTGGACCCGAGGAAGTGTGCTTACGGAAGAAGGCCGTGGACGGCAGTTAACTTGAAGAATATAATGTATGTGTGTAATTGCACTGTTATCCTTATCTTTATATTTATGTTAATAAATGTGTGAGTCTGATGGGTTGTTCTGTTAAGTGTTATACTTGTTCGTTCGTGATTGTTGTCCTGTTATAACCATCGCATCTCCCAGTCTGGGATTTGTGACACTCCCCAAACATGCTGGCCTGCTGGGGCTTGATGATGTGGACTACTGCAGCCATGTCGAGAACAACTACAGAAGCCTCTCTAGCTGCTGGAGTTCGTCCCAGACCAGGCATTCCTGGAAGACATCTTAAGATATCAGACTTTGTTCCAGACCGAAGCATTCCTCGATCCGACAGTGATGGAGGTTCGCGCTGATTTTCGTATTTGAAAAAATCATCTGCATCTGCATTGGGACGTGCTTGTAGCGACATAAACATTCTCGTGATGAGGGCTGTGTTTGCTTTCGAAGACCCCAACTTGTCACTGCCTTTCTTCAGATCTGTAGGTGTGTCACGAGTGGAGTGAGTGCAATTAAGGGGATTGCTACAGAGCGGGTGTAGAATAAGAAGAGCTCACGACAGACGGATAGGAAAAGACGTGAAAGGGGAAGAGTAAAAATAGCTCATGCAGACAAGTGGGAAAAGCGTGCGTGTATGAGTGGTGTGGAAGTCTGAATGAGGCGAAAGCGCTGGATTACTATCACTGCAAGTTAGAAGGTCCTACGGATCGGACCTGTGAATAAGAGCCCATCGGGCGGACAAAAAGGAGCAGTCGAGAAGACTAGTGAGAGTCTTTCCAGTTATGACTGGTATGTAGAACGTTGATTGATTATTATGATTGATGTATTATATTATATTCGTCTATTACCATGATGTGAATAAGTATATGTGAGGAATGTGGAAGTCCTTGATATTGGATATAGCAATGTGCGCCATGAGCGATAGATGAAAGTGAGTTCATGGATTTGTAGCGCGAGTGAGTAGTGTGTACTCCGATGGAGGTGTGTTACCGTAAGATGTGTGGTGAGTGAAAGGTGAACTAGTGTGTGTACGCTTCGTGGATTGTAAGGAGAGGTGGAGTGAATAGAAATGGTAGGGTAGTATACCAATGTAATGTTATTCTTGTAGGTGTCGGGGACGGGCCGCAGAGCCACCTCGATGAGCACAGGGGATAGGCCAGCATAGGGCCGGAGGCCACACATAGGCCAGAAGTGAGGCTGTCAGTGCAGGACAGTAGAGGCACATAAAGTCGTGGCAGTCAGGCCACGGACAGGGACGTAGATATGAGAGTGAATGAGATACTATATTGTTGCCATGTTGATAGGCTAGTGAACTGATATTATGTTGTTGCCATGTTGATGGCTATGGAAATAATAATGTGTTATTGCCCTGCTGAGGTGCTAGGGGAGTGCTAAGGTGTATGACAATAGGAAGGTGATATTGAGAGACTGCGGTGCCAGTAAATTATTAATGTGCTATTAAGACCCTGAGGGAGAGGCTGAGGCCGAAGTGCCTTTAGGAGTAACTACCGGATTGTGGATCCGAGAGAGAGTGTGTGTGAGAATAAGGCCGTTGTACGGCAGTTCATTTCAATAATATAATGTATGTAATTGCGCTATTATATGTATAATTATGTTTAATAAATGTGTGAGTCTGATGGGTTGTTCTGTTAAGTGTTAAACTTGTTTGTTCGTGATTGTTGTCCTGTCATACCTATTACATCTCCCAGTCTGGGATTTGTGTCTGTTGGTAAAGGTATACAGGTTGGATCTTTGGATGACATCAGACAAGGGCTTGGTGGCCTTTTCTATTCTGCTTACCACAAATTCAGTGAACTTGGATTTGCCGATGTTTACTGCTTCCTTGAGGCTTTGGGCAATCTCAGGGTCCATGACTTCTCCCGTATCTAAGGTAATAAGTTCCGGGCCTGTCTCCCTGAATGGATTGACAACTTGACCTTCATTGGCCAGGCTGCAGGTCGCACATAGCTTTGAGGTGCTTGAGGAACTTATTCTGTTCAGCAGCTGATGATTCTGGATGTTCAAGACTGTCCTTTGTGTTTGACTCAGGATTGGAAACACTCTCAAACTCACTAATGACCCTCAGCACCTCCGGTTTGGAAAGCTCGATGACTTCTTTCTCCTCTTGCTGACCGTAAAGGCCCTTTGCTCCACTGTCCTCCTTCAGAAATTTTATACTGTGCTCATGGCTCTGATCAAGCGCCATCATGGAGAACTTCTTGTCGCCTTGTTGCACAACGAACTTCCCTTCCATAAAGGCCTCATTGACAGTCGGACGGATCTGAGGAAGCCGTCCCATATCTTTCAAGAAGACTGGCGTCCATCGTGCATAGTTTGTTTGACCAAAGGTGAAAAACCATGGACAAATGTCCTCAATAGATTTGAGTGTCAATGGCCAGTCACCTGTTCGCTGACCCCGCACGAAGCGGCACTGGATAAGCATGTAATCTCGCACTGTTGTCCAGTAGCAGATTGTTGGAGCATTGCTGATGAGTCTATTATTACGCAATCAACTAACATGACTATTTTGAGGGGAAATGTGGTGAAGCATTACATTCATCATAGGAAAATAACTATGTCAAAAGGCAAAATAATCCTGATAATGTAAGTAAAACCTAAAAATGACTTCAAAAACCTATTCCTCACCCCAAAAAACCCTAGAAAAGTGGTATTACAATAGGTCTGCCCTTAATATGAGCAGAGTTATAGCCCTTTCAGTTTCCAGTGGCGGCCATCTTGGATTTTGTGCATAACGGCCGCTAGGGGTCTCCCTTAACTTGTGTGCGGTGGTTTTTGAAAACGTCATATCCGTACCTAACACCATGCAAAGTTTAAAAAAGTTGTCACAAAGTGCACGATTTTTAGGAAAACTGATATATTCCCTCCCCGCTATTACACAAGCATTGGAGTACAGATAATGAAAACAAAGAACTTTTGTGTGGGTTCGACGTTTTCACGTGTCGAGACGGCCTGTATGGCCCATAACGCACCAAGACAAGTTTGCTTTACCTCGTTATTGTCGACCATAGAGTTTAACGGGGCCTCGTCCACTAGTGAGACTTGAAGCAAGTCTGGCTCGATAGTCCATTCGAAAGAAGTTCAAGTCGTGAGTTGAAACTGACGCAAAACCACCAGATTCAGTGTGTTGCCTGTCTTATAAGACATAGAAAAACTGCATTGTTATACTGTCCGGGGGGCCAACATTATCACGTAACTGGGAGAACGGTTGCTGTAGACTGTTCTACAACGTATTTGTTATACAAGATAGCCTTACAGGCAGATAGCCAAGAAATACGAATCAAGGTCAAGACGATCTGGAATTTAAGATTCATTAAGACACAACTGAAAGTAATCAGTCTCCGACTTGTTTTATTTCTCGTTGTTGGCGAGGTTCTTAATTTCACCGAAGAACGGTTAAGTCGAACTTTGGCGAGAAGCTGCAAATTGGAAGACCACTTACACAGCCCAAACTGGCGACCGCGGCTTCTCCATTCTCAAAGAGACGTAAATATGGTGGCACGTGAAGACAGGCGTGACATGAGTGATCTCCCCTTGCACGGCAAAGCACACCAGGAGGAACGAATTTCACCAATTTTGGTTCCATGGAAAACCCGACGATGCGTTGAAATAGCGAAACTGTCTTATCTAGCTATAATGCTTTTGGCACGGGTCGACAAGGGCATGGATTATACCACTGGATGTCGCGAAAGTGTCAATCCACACATTTAATTTCTTTCTAATCGTTTCAACCGATGGTCAAAATGAAAAGGAAAAAAAATGAAAGTTGTGCAAAATTATTATAGTATTTAAGAACGCACAACCGTTTATATTCACTTGTACATTATCTGGACCGACTCGTGGACTCGCAAGGAGACAAAAAAATATTGTGTCAAACTAACAGTAAACGATTCCATTCGCAAAAACGCCCGGCAGTAATAGTAAGCTACCTGACGGCAATGTGGTATTTGCATGCAGTGACACATTTCAGCGCCGGGTGGGTTTGATACGTGGCGTGGAAATTCCATCCTACAAAGAGTCTTTAAGCAAACGGATAATACGTTGCTAGAAGAGACCAAGTTTGTACGCCGGAGACTGGGCACACATACGACTTGTCGTGTCTCAAGTTTCATGTTCCCGTTGACTCCCTAATGTACACGTGTATGGTGCACGTGCGTATCTCCGTTCATTCAACTACTTTAAAAAAAAAATGTGTCGCCATTACTAAGCGACAGCAACAGAACAAAGTCGCACATGTGAGCCCAGACTAATTGTACTAGTATTGGTATGCTTTCATATCAATGGCATTTCAATATTGAAGTTGTTCATTACTCCTTGGACTTAGTTCTCCATTGTCTGAAAAATTGGAGATTTTTTTTAGTATATACCAGAATGTATAACAATTGACACTTTGACACTTGTTTAAAATACATTGAGGCACTTACTAACCAGTTTCACAGTTCCGGTTTATTCTAACTCCCTATCATTAATAGCTGTTGTTAGGGGATAGTAGTGTAATTGCAAAGCCGAATAGAGTAAATACTCACTCGTGTTCACTGCTCATCAACTGCCTTACTGTGTCAGATACTACAATCCCCTAAGAACTGCTATAATATTAGAACCGCAAATCTTTAACGTCGAATTTCTCAGTTGGGCAAAAAGTGGAATTGGAACAAACAAGAACTAAGGTCACGACTTGTTCTGGGTTACCAAGTTAGACCTCAAGATCTTGCTATTAAATGGACTTTTAGAGGTTATGACGTACTTAAGCCACAGGGGGCTAAGTTAATTGAGATATTAAGCAAAGTATATTTTTCACGCATTGTGTGACTCTGACAACTTCAGCCCTTTCAAAGTGTCTCGCTCTTATGATAATAGTCCTGGGTTCATTTGCCTTTCGCAGAGGACAGTGTACTCGCCTCCATGTTGAACTTTGACGTCAGAGCTAACTAGATGACCTAGTTGGTAACACTTGAGATTTTCTGTTGAATCACAATTAACACTTACATATCTCCTCACCTAGATGGAAACGTTTCTGACCTCCACAAGCAGACATAATTCATCTCACACCATTATGTCCAATACAGGATTATGCTCTATGGTCGAAACTTAAAAATCCTTATCCCAGACACGAAATCCGTATCCCCAGCCCCGCAAGATACCGAAACGAATTCCACATGTCGGTGTCGGTGTTGCTTCGTGTCACGTGTTAATGGGCTCAAGAAGTAAGATTTAGATTGGTGCCATTTGTTTCGTCTATCTATGTGTCGTTTCGGTGTCCGCTAATGTAATTTCCCAGCCTAAGTCAAGCTCAATCATGTGTGGGCGAAGAAAATAGTTCATGAGTTCACTGAACAGGTGAACACGGGCTGGATGGAAATACACCAACGTGATCGACTTTTCCCCGTGATCAACAAACATTCCTAACTTCCATAATTACATAGTATTACGCAGGTGAAGAGACAGTCAGTTGGTCCTGTAATTCAAGAACGGACCACTAGTGACAGCTTAAGTGTGACCTCGTTCACCCCCGCTCTTGCTTCTGGACTAGAGAGAGAGAGAAAGAGAGAGAGAGAGAGAGAGAGAGAGAGAGAGAGAGAGAGAGAGAGAGAGAGAGGGGGGGGGGGAGATGTCTAAAACAGGACCCAGGTAATAAAATTAGGCCGCCCTTATCCGTCAACATTATCGACGGATACTGCCCAGGTTTACCCGTCAACATCATCGACGGATACTGCCCAGGTTTATACGGCAACACTATCGGCACTATTGACGAATGACAAACAACAACAACAACAAACTAACTGGATTTATTCCTAATGTTATTGGATTTTAAAAAATTACCAAAGACACTGATTATTGTCAACATTATCGACGGATACTGCCCAGGTTTATATGGCAACACTATCGGCACTATTGACGAATGACAAACAACAACAACAAACAAACATGCAAACTGGATTTATTCCTAATGTTATTGGATTAAAAAAAATTACCAAATACATTGATTACTGATAAAAAGACTTCTATAAGAAAAGAAAAAAAAAACACCCTACCCCGGTGAGAATCGAACCACTGTACCCCCGATTGGCAATTAGATACAAAAAGATAAAAAAAAACAACTGAATTTCTTCCGTCATTGTTCTTGGGTTAAAAAAAAAAGCTGTCGTGCTGAGAATTGAACCCCTGCCATTTGATTGACGGGCAGACATGCTAACAACTACGCTATTGAGAACTCTGACTACTTGTGAGAAAAGTCTTACTAAATAAGTACGACCAAACCAAGAAACCCATATCAACGGATTAAACCTGAACCTTCGTGTATCCATTAAATCAATAAAATTCCAAGTCTCTCCAATTTCAATATAGTTTTCAACAATCGCCCAATATGAACGTTGATCGCGTCGGGATGTACGCGCGGCTCGTACGGAACAAGGGGGGGGGGGGGGGAGGGCTCAAATCAGGGGAGATGACTCGCAAATACAGAAATTATGTTGACGGATAAATAAAATCCTAGGGAAAATTTTATCCGTCACTATCGACGGATAAACACTTCAATAAAATGATGTCATTACCCATAAATCACCACATCATACATTGTGATATACACATAATTATGTCTGTCTGTGCCAATTGTGCCAACCTATAAATCAATACAATAGGTAAACAAAGTCAACGATATGCAATGGTTCAATGACTAAAACAAGTAATAGACAGACAATTGGACGGATTGGTGGATGGATAGGCCGACGAACTAGCGGGGGCATATACAGACAGGAAGACAGGCAGACAAAGATATTCAGACAAAGCAGATGGACACACCAGGTGTCGGGAGAAGGGACTGACTTGTTGTATTGGTGACACTGACAGTACTGTTGTGTTGTATTGGTGACTCTTACAATACCATGACGCTGACAGCACCGTTCTGCTGGTGACACTGACATTAATACGGTGACAGTACTGTTGTGTTGTATTGGTGACTCTTCCAGTACTTTTGTATTGGTGACGCTGACAGTACTGGTGTATTTAGTGACGTTGGCGGTACAGCTGCAGTTGTGGCACTGACAGCAGACACCCGTAGGCTAGCAGACGTATTGCATTCGTACTATCAGCTTCATCAATGTGCTCCATCCCGCCAAAAGCAAACTCTCAGCGCTTTACAATAATTCTTCAATTGACGTTCAATTCACCAATACAAAGAACATAAATGATTATTGAACATTGGATAACATTAGAAGCAGTTGTGGTTACATTTCAGAGACAACGTGGGGAGTGTGCCATGTTCAGAACATATCGATGGTGTCATGAGCAAACCGGCCAAGTCGAAATAAGCAAATTTTATAGGAGTAACCAAAAAACTGCCGCTAAAACTTAACTAATGGGAAATGGACCTAGCTGGTTTGATCACATGCTTATTTTGAGTATTTCTACTGGATAATGGTAACAGCTACTTTTACATATGATGCTGGATTCATAAATTGGTACTATATAAAGTAATATGAAATTTTTGGATTTGGTCGGTTTGCGCCCGACATCATCGATTTAGAAAAACAAAGGCTGAAGTGGTTTGGTCACTTCATGGGGCTTCCGAGCGAACAGCCAGCACACAGAGCTTATAACATGGAAAGGTAGGGATCCAGAGGCAAGGGGCGTCCTAGGAAAAAATGGATAGAAGGTGCCAAACAAACAACAGACAGAATCAAACTAACCATGGAAAACGCTACACATCAGGTCAACGTCTGAAAGCTGCATTTCCCCTCCACGCTTAATGGCCCAAGGCGATACAAAACCAAAAAGGAAAGTGTTTTGTATTATATCTCTCACGCTTGAAGCAGCAATTTCCATCCAACTCTTCTCTTTAGTTACGCACATTCTCCGTTGCTAGAGAAATATGTTGGAAATTGAAAACGGTGCGCAGTTATGAAAATCCGGATGCCAACAATCGGTTTGTCGGACAAAATAATTATACCAGCGCGTTCTTGCATAAACATAAACTGCGCCGTGTTCGTGATGCTGATGCTAAAAATAGCACAGGTTTCGTTGGCAGGGAAACCACAAGGTAAGATCGAGCGAGCTGGTAGGGGGGTATTGTAATTTCGATAGGTGCTAAGAAACACTTACTGTGAATCATTTCATTACAGACAAGTACTTTAATGTTCAACGACTACATAATGTATCATTTTGAGAGGCATACTGACACTGCCATACCCCTGAAATCGATGACACTGTTAAGGCTACAAGTTAGAGTATTTATGTAACGCGGTTACGATACTGTGTCATGTAACACTTTGCAGTACTCGAAGTAGGACGAAGGCTGTTCTCGTTCACGATGCAAGAGTGAGAACTGATCCAACTTCTATGCGCAGCTGTGGCATGTTAGAATTCTTGGGTGAAACGAGATCGCGTGTCTCTGTATAGCAGGAGCGTAAGCTTAAGGGGGGGGGGGAGGAGGGCAGGGGAGGCTGGAGGAAAAGAGAGCAGGAAAAGAGCAGTTATCGAGGATAAGCTGAAAGATAGACAAGAGTAATGTGTGGTACTGTGTCGTGTGTTGTTGGGAGGAACGAAAAGATGAGTTGGGGTTTTAATCTATCTATCTATCTATCTATCTATCTATCTATCTATCTATCTATCTATCTATCTATCTATCTATCTATCTATCTATCTATTTATCTATCTATCTATCTATCTATCTATCTATCTATCTATCTATCTATCTATCTATCCTCTTCGTTCCTCTCTCTCTGTCCGTCTCTCCCTTTCTCTCTCCCCCTCTCTCTCCCCCTCTCTGTCTCACTCTCTCTCTCTCTCTATCTTCCCTCCTTCTCTCTCCAACTCTCCCTCTCTCTACGACTCCCTCGATTTTCCTCTCTCTCTCTCTCTCTTTCTCTCACATATCCCAACCCAGGAAAACATTGGAATGTAACATGACTGTGCCACACTTTAGTAAGACACGGACAACAGAACCGATGAACGAGAAAACCGAGCACTGAGTGACCTTTGTGACCTCCCCAAATAGGACGTTTACATCATAACTGTGGTTGAAGTAGTCAAACTGGGAATTACAGGATCAGGTTCACAGCTCAGGTGATGAGTCCAGGTGGTGATGATGTGAGTCTTTGTGTGTCTCAGTAGTACTGTTGAGGACGGTGTGGTAATCGGTTGTTAATAATAGACCTAGTTGTCACCCAGAACGTTCTGAACGAGGGGGGGGGGGTGGGGGTGGAGGGGATGGGGGTTAATAAGAATGCATGGTCTGTCCGTACCGAATTCCTATCCAAAGCTACGTAGAGACGCTAGCTGGAGCAGGGTAAGCAGTATCGTCACACCCAAGACAGAATACCGAGCGAGACGAACGATTCCATCTTTCACTATAGTTATGTCCATCCACAACTTGTTCGCGTATAAACACAGGAGTACTATCCACAGAGCTCTGTGGTACTGGTCTTCTTGGATCAACCATAAAGGGTTGTGGTACGGCTTGTGGCACTGTTGACATGGATCATACGCGCTCAAGTCGACGGACGGAAACTGACGAATTGATCCGTCTCGGGTCACACTATACAAAGCAAATAAAAGTTGTGGCAAAAAGTAAATGTTGTATCTAGTACAGCCCCGAGTAGGAAATAATACAGGAACCAGGCAATTAAACGCAAAGGAAAATGAAAAGGAAAAAAAAGATTTCCGGTCTCAAAGATCTTCCGCCGGCAAAGACTGAAACAGTATATATGAAGAGAAAATTAAATAATGAATGAAACTATTGAATTCACGGAAGTGTATATCGGTAAAACATGTTGTATTGATATGGACATTGCATCTCCGTACAACATGTTTACCAAAAAGCGCGACTGGTGAAGGCTTGCTGAAACAAAACTTGGTATGGTGTTCACGAATTTAAAGTGACAACACATGGAATAGTCAGATGGACTTGGGGGCGTGAGGGTCTAGCCAGTTTGAATCAATGGGCGGTAGTCAGATTGACTAATCAGGCGAAAAGGGGTTGGGGTAGCCATTGGTGATCGAAGTATACTCAAGTATATCATTAGCGGAGATCACGCAATCTCCGAGCAGAAGTCGGATTGTTTTGCTACTAACCCGATTCATTATTTTTTAAAAACTATGCAAATTAACAAGGTCAGTAATATAGTATTCCGGTGTGTGTTCTACATCATCGAATTGTGTGCATTGTAAGGATATGAGCTTCCTAAATTCACATTGAAAATGCGGGTACTTATGCGATTAGGAAACAGCATGTCTGTCTAGATGTAGTGGCATGAGTGCAACCTTTGCTATTGGCCACAATCATGTTTACTTTGTTTCAAACTTGCTTGCGACCCCACCGATTTTCTGTTTTTTTTTTTTTTAATTATTTTCGGTAATTTTATGAAGCTAGCGGGAGGGGGGGGGATGAGAGAGAGACAGAGAGAGAAAGGGAGAGGGAGGGAGAGAGGGAGAAAGAGAAGGGGTGGGAGAGAGAAGGAGACAGAGAGAGAGAGGGGGGACAAGAGTGATTAGATACATAGACTGTAGACGTCGTGTAAGAGGCCATCCATTTCTAAGTACCGTACGTAGGCTCGGGAGGGGAAGAGGGGCGGTGATTTGCCCCCCAGTGGATGAAAAGCACAGGACGGGGAGAGGGGGTTTCCCTGATGCGTACGTAAGCCTTTGAGTTCGGGCAATGAATTAAAAAGTTAAAGTTTCATTTTTTTTTTTCACCAATAAAAGTAGCAGGATTTATAAAATTCGTCACAGCCAATCGTCCCCTACTGACAAGGTTCTAATTCCCTTCGATCAACCTTTGAGAAATTGATGCTTGAAGTTCCATGCTCACCTTTTCCACTTCATATTTTGACACACTGGAGAAGGCCCGTAGAAGTATTGTGCAGTGTTTAACTCAATTCAGCCGACAGGTGGAGATGTAACCTTGTCGTCCTTAGGAGACGCAGTGTTATATTAATTTTATACTATAATGAAATAGATAAACAGTTCTTAGAAACTGTCACTACCTTAGCTTTGAAACATCGAAGCACTGCCATGGGCGTTCATCATTCTAAATGAGCATGCGGGTGATTCATGGGCGCATCTGGGAGGGTCTCTTTCTGTCCCATCAACCGGTTACATTTTGTCTGTCGTCTTGCAAGAAAGACAAGATAAAAATAAGAAAGATAAGATAAGATAAGAAAGACAAGATTAGATTGGATTAGATAAGATAGATAAAATAAGAAAGATAAGATAAGGTAAAATAAGATAAGATAAAATACGATTTGATTAGATTAAATAAGATACAATAAAATAAGATAAGATTTCATTGGATTAGATAAGATAAGATACAATAAGATAAGATAAAATAAGAAAGATAAGATACGATAAGATGAGATAAGATAAGAAAGATGAATAAGAAAGATAAGATAAGAAAGATAAAATAAGACTGGTAAGATGAGAAAGATAAGATAAAATTGGATAAGATAAGATTAGATTAGATTAGATTAGATTAGATAAGATAAGATAAGATAAGATAAGATAGGATAAGACAAGATATAACTTTATATCCTGTTGTCAGGAAATCTGTTGTCACAGCATCAGTAACAGTACAACAGTAAATACAATATCTAAGACCTAATGGTCTTTAACACATACCGCACACACGCACATTGCTCACACAACATTACCAGCAAGTAAGAACATGACTCACACACTAGCACACACACTGTCAGAACAATCCATTAGGAAAACTAACAACAGCATACTACATCATGAACACTATTACTTTCAATTGCGGATGGCAATAAAGATAGTCCATAGCGCTCTGTTGGTTTTCAAATACAGTATTTGTCCACTTCTTTGGGATCGAACTTTATCATGGAATACGGGGTGGGAGGAATAATTTAGAACTGATTTAGTTTAAGACATAATTGCATACAGTGACCTGATGTGTGTAACCATGGCGTTTACGTCATCATTCTGTGGTGTCTGCTGATCAGGTAATATGATATGTAATCCTACGTGATATTCCCTCAGCCAGGTACGTGTAAACTGTTGACCTGATCAGAGAAGTAATTAGTACACTGAACTCTTGGAAGAGACCACGTGAGATTTTAATTTAACAACCTGCGTGCACGCCTTATGGCGTGGGACTGGGAGTATGACTACAAGCGAGAACTCTTGTACTGTGTGCGAAGTAAGGTTACATTGCCAGAATCCTGACGTCAATCCGATGTAGATTTGTATAGAATGTCCATGCGGTTGGTAGGTAGGGTTACCATGGTTGCGGATTCCCTATGACGAACTGACGTCAATCTGATGTAGATTTGTATGGGATTTCCGTTGGGTTGATTGGATTACTACAAGGGTGGATTTCTTGTATCGAACTCACAACAGCGCCATGTCGTAATTAGCACATATTATTACTTGGTCAGTTAGCTATTGCCACTTATAGGGTTAAATGCAGTTTTCTCAAAATCTTGTTTTAGGGGGGTCACTGACTTCAATTTATCAGAAATGTCTTGCATTTTACTGTATGTACAGAACTCAAAATGTCATGTTGCCGACTCAAGTCCGGTTTTCTCAAGCACACTGACATTTTCTTTTTTTTTTATGCGTCTTGCTGCCGTGTTGCAGTCGTGTATTAGTTTGGCATTCCTATGTACTGTGCAATGTGCCCGTGTCTCCCTTGTGTGTGCAATGTGCCCATGTCTCCCTTGTGTGTGCAATGTGCCCGTGTCTCCCTTGTGTGTGCAATGTGCCCGTGTCTCCCTTGTGTGTGCAATGTGCCCGTGTCTCCCTTGTGTGTGCAATGTGCCCGTGTCTCCCTTGTGTGTGCAATGTGCCCATGTCTCCCTTGTGTGTGCAATGTGCCCGTGTCTCCCTTGTGTGTGCAATGTGCCCATGTCTCCCTTGTGTGTGCAATGTGCCCGTGTCTCCCTTGTGTGCGCAATGTGCCCATGTCTCCCTTGTGTGTGCAATGTGCCCATGTCTCCCTTGTGTGTGCAATGTGCCCGTGTCTCCCTTGTGTGTGCAATGTGCCCGTGTCTCCCTTGTGTGTGCAATGTGCCCGTGTCTCCCTTGTGTGTGCAATGTGCCCGTGTCTCCCTTGTGTGCACACCCCCTTTCATTCGTCTAGGTAAACACAAAAAAAGAATTTAAAAAAAAACAGGACGGGATCTCAACGCCAGGAAGTCAGTTGTGAGCACGTCTTGGTCTAAGCGCAGTGAGTCAATTAGTCTCTGACTGTACCATGATTGTAGTCGTGACGTAAAAGATGAGGGAAGCATTACAAGCCGAGGTGAAAGCCTTGGAACTTAAAATTAAAAAATTCATAGGAATTGATTGATTGATTGATTGATTGATTGATTGATTGACAGATTGAGTTTGGGTTTTACGGCGCCTCAGCATGATAAGGGCCACTTTGTGCCCTTCACGGTCTATTTTGGGTACATGTTCTTTATTTATGCTTCGTGTTCAGCGGTTTCAAGTTTAACATAGAATTAAATACATTCATAAAATGTTATCATATTGGTAAAGTTCTCAAAGGTTGTTTTGTATTGATCTGAAAAAGTTTTATGAACGAGTATAAAAGTTTTAAAATCAAGTTGTAGATCTTAGTCTCTCTCAGAAAGGACAGGATGTCTTATGGATCCACGTCAGAAAATAATTCCTTCATGGATCCGCAGGCATAGTGCCTTCCTCGGATACGCATGAAGTCTACACGATCAATCAATCAGTCATTCAATTCGGAGGAGCACAGTAGCGCACGGTGTCTGAGCAAAGGCATTAGGAAAGATTGGCTGTAATCCAAGAGGAAGAATAGAAGATCTTGAGAGAACAAAACATCTGGCATTGGAACTTGAAATTAAATATTTCATATTAGCACATTAGTTGTGACGTCACATGAAACAAACTGCATTGAACTTTTTGCTCTTTTTTGCACTTTTTGCCCGTACGATAAAATAAGATAATATTAAGATAGATAGGATGATCCACGTGTATTAGCAGAACTTATCAGACCAGAACCGGCGCCAGAACTCTTCCTTTCTTTCATCCCTGCACCCATTCATCCCCGTCCAGGTGTTGCCGCCCCTGATGCTCTCATTTTCACCTGTGTGCTCACCGACTGACTGCGCGTGTGCTCCTGTGTGTAGATATCTGCTGCGTGTTCCGCACCTGCCAAAAAGCTCCTCCTGCTTGAGAAACTGCGTTGTGTTTACATTGTCTACAGTACAGGTATATGTGTCTGACCTGGGGTTCTCTATCAGACAGATCTAATAACACAAGGCTATCCACGTCTAACAAAGACCTTGTTGGTGAGTGACCTCTGTCTAAACTGTTGTCTTTGGAATGATTAAGACTGGTCTGTTGAATATAAAAGCATGTAATTGACACCTTTAGCCAACAGAAGTACAATCTACCCTGATTTGAGAATAGAAACGGAGATCTATGAGGATGGTTTGTGGCTGCTTCTGGCAGTGTCTCCTTCTGTCCTATCATTCTGCCATAATTATTCTGACTATTGTCTTGCTTCTGCCTAGCGCAATGTGACAGTTATCGAGTCGATCTGTTTTCTACAAATTCGGGCTCTCACACAAACTAGAAACAGGACTGGTTTCACAAGAACCACTATTAGAAATGGCGATTTATCTTATCTGATCATATCTCACTGGCGAAAAGTGAAATCATCTTGTTCAGTTCAATGTAGTTTGGACATTTCATCTATCAGTAATGTTGCTTGTGGTAGTTCCTGTCAGAGATATTTCTGGTGACTTATCGGTAATGTTGTTTTCGATAGTTCCTGTCAGAGATATCCCTGGTGACTTATCAGTAATGTTGTCTTTGATAATTCTGTCAGAGATATCTCTGGTGACTTATCTATCAGTAATGTTGTCTTCGATAGTTCCTGTCAGAGATATCCCTGGTGACTTACATGAACTCTGCTGGCCAAAGGGCCATCATCGAAGTACATAATGTTGAAAGAGGGTTGTGGTTAGGGCGGGATTGTGGTCTTTTGGGGGAAGGAGAGAGGGGGGGGGGGATAGGGCACTTCACATCAAAATACACGGCAAATTTCCAAATTCAAACATTATTTACTCTTTGTGTGTGTGTTGGGGGGGGGGGGTGGGTTGGGTTAGTTTATTGCATATATTTGGAACTGACATACACAATAATAATTATTATGCTATGATTGTGAGGTAAATACATGACAATGTAAATACAATGTAAATACATGCCAGCAAAAACTCCTCGTAGATTTTTATGTAAGACAAATTACAGAGGATATGACAGGCTGGTACAAAGGTAAACTCATTACATTTTTTATTAACAAAAATATATATTATATATATAAATCCAGCCATGGTTGAGGTGCGCCTTGCGTCTGAAAAGGGAAAGTGTACATGTGGACAGTGGAATTCCCGCCCGCGTACAAGAAAGAGTACATGGGGTGACGGGTTATTCCGGGGAAGCACACGCAAGCTTTTCATTATTTCCATTATGGCATTGGTAATAACAAAAAAGGGTTAGGCTTTATTCAGATTTAATTATTTTATTTGAGCAAGTTGTAGTATTATAGAAACACCGAACAAAGGCATGGGCAATGTAACTATGGGAAGAGTCGAATGGTTCATGCAAAATGCCACTTAACCATCGGGTACACGTCCCCATCTCTGCTTATGGGTACATTCTGATTTTGTGAGAATTTGTTCTTAGAGGCATAATTAAGGGGTTTGTGTGGTCATTTGGTTCATTTAGGATAGATAACAATAACAATGATAATGATAATAATGAAAATCATTTATATAGCACCCAATCCAAACACTTTGCTCTAGGTGCTTTACAGGAGAAAGTCTTGTTCTCTCCATCTGCAACTCTGTCTCTCTCTCTCTCTCTCTCTCTCTCTCTCTCTCTCTCTCTCTCTCTCTCTCTCTCTCTCTCTCTCTCCCCCCTCTCTCTCTCTCTCTCTCTCTCTCCCTCCCCCCCTCCCCTTCTCTCTCTGCTAGACATATATTGTATACACAGACACAAGCACATAACCTACTACATGTATGAGGCAGAAATAACATTAAACAATAAAACAGCAAAAGTAAAGTGAACTGAGAATATAAATGGATTGTAGAAATTACTGAAAAAAAAAGAAGAAAAAACATTCTCTCGCCTTTAGTTCTTCTGGGAACAGCAGCCAAGTGTCAGATTTACGTGTATCACTGGTGATATATGAGGTCGACCAGGGTGAAAGTTTCAGAACGTCAAGGCCTTGTAAAAAGTTGCCCAAATTGTGTTGAACTTGCGCAGTCTAGGGATGCCCGCTAAGAAAGAGCACATGGATGAGCGTTAATGAAGGAACTCAACGATGCCATCGGGATGTAGGAATCCTGAAACATGCGCCATCACTATTGTTACATTGCTTCTATTCTTGCTGATTAGGCCTGTGTACCGTTGTGAGAATATCACGATCAGATCGCTGTATGAAGCCTTGACTTTTCCAGTGATACCTGGCAAGTACACTCATTATTTCCCATTATTTGACGAGTTGCCAACAGTGTGATGAGGTAGGTGACTTCAAGTGTTTATTTCGAAAGCAACAGAGGTCAAGTTCCCGCTATAACCTATTAGTATTCACATGATATACATCATCATAAACACTATAATGGAACCTATTGTAGAATGTTGTTAAGGACGCATAGTGTAATTTTAATTACAAAGCCGAATGTAGAAAATACTGAGTTACGTCCATTTCACAGCAATGGCTTATACTGTGAAATACTATGCGACGATAATTCGGCCTTTATTGTAACACTGGTCACCACATTATTTTCGAATAGGGCATATCTAAAAGTTTTCGTTTTCGTATACATTTGTATTCGTCGTAAACATAGAAAACTTCGGGCTGTTGTTAAAGGACTGTAGTTACATTACCAAGCCTAATAGCCAAAGTACCGAGTTGTGTTCACTGTTCAGCAATAGCTTACACTGTAATAATTATGAATGTTGTTAGGGGCCCGTAGTCTAATAACAGAGCCAAAATAGAAAATACTGAACAGTGTTCACAGTTCAGCAATGGTTTATAGTGTGAAATACCACGCGCCCGTAACAGCAGCCATGTGAACTACCACGGTTCTCCAATGACATGCAAAACTGTATGGAACTGCATTAATTTTTGACGATAAATTACATGGACACACCCAGTTTGGACAAACTTCAGTCTATAATATTATCTATTTGCTATTTTTTGATCGGCCAAAACAAAATAAACAAACAAATAAATAAATAAATAAATAAAAATGCATTTCCGTCGATTAGAATGAAAAATTGTGCTCGAAAATTTCATTCTCTGCCTCTATTTTATTCATCTTTCTTTACACACTACTGGTCGAAAATCATGTGTATTGTCCTAATCAACGAGCCAACTAGTGAAGATAACCATTACACTAAAATCCTCAGTAATTTCAGGAATAATTATTATTTTAGTTTCTTCACGACTACCCTGTTCATTCGACACCAGTACAAAGTCTTTGAAAGTACTTGGTCTCAATGTGACGGTATAATAACGATTGTGATATTTTAGATCCCGGTTATTGCTGTCATTTTATTTTTGGCTTCTTGATGACGTCAGTGTTTATTTGGCTACCAGTACTTGTAAAATAATAGGGTCGACACGTGACTTCACTTAATACAGTTGTGGGAACAACAATTGTGTACTCTTAGCTCGGTGAAATCTGTTTACTGAGATCAGGGAACATGGCAAGAGGTGTTTGAGGTCTTTGTTATCGAAGGAGCTCTGCCCAAGGCATTTGCAACTCTTTTCTTTCTTATTTGGTACTTTCTTTGTTCTTGTTTTTTGATGTTGTTGTATTTGTATTTGTATATTGTATACTTGTTTGATCCCCTTTCGGGCGAGGGGGGGGGGGGGGGGGGGAGGGAGGAATTAAAAAAAATTATAAAAAAAATTTTGCCCCGGCAGCGGCCCTCATGTTAGACCCTGCTCTTCTCGTCTTCCAACTGCCAAGATATCTTTAACATGTGCAACGTGCACACGGGCCCTCCGAGTTGTTCGTCCTTATCCCAGAAGACTAGGTGCTCCATCCTACCAACCATAGGATCAGGGACAGAAAATTCCCCCTAAAATGTTCAACATGCCTGCACCGCCTATTAATCGAACCCGGTACGTTGGGCATGAGAGGCGAGCACCTTGCTTCTAGACTAACGTGTTCCCTCACATGGCAATGATAACATCAAAATGAACTTTTATTTCAGGTCAAGGGCACATTTAGGGCGTGTAGTCACGTTTACATCAAGAACTGTGCCTAAGGCTGGCTATTTTAAAAGCGTGATAATTATTACCTTTAGGGAACGTCATCTTTATTTGGCTGTCTTAATTAACCTTGGCCGAAAATATTGTTTGTGATTTAAAAGTAATGAGAGTGTGTCATCCAGGACACAGGATTTGATCGCATTTTAATTAATGAGTCAGGTTTTAACAGGGTAACTCTCCCCCCCCCCCCCCCCAAAAACATAAACAAAACAACAACAAAAACAAGATAAAACATGCCATTATCATGTCGTCGAGCCGTTAAACCCAAACTCAAACTCAACCCCCCTTTTTTTTTTTCAAAATAGCTCAAGTCCTTACTTGTATTTCACCAACGCGATTTTTACGCTGCTCTTGTTAGTGGAACATAACGTTTTAAGAGTACATAGAAAGCTATCGTTGAGAAATGATTACAACCGAGTATTTTCTCTACCTGGCTTTAGTAATTTGTCTACGCTCCCCTAACACTAGATTTATAAAATCTCCTCCCCAACCCCCCTCCTCACCCCCCCCCCCCCAGGTACACTCACATTGATTAATACTACATAACATTTCTGAGTCTTACAAGAGTGGCTTAAAAATTGTCCAATAACTGAAAACCACAAACGCCAAACGACCACAGACACAAACATGCTCGTGAACCGGGGAAAATCCATTTTGAAAACTTGACTTTTCTATCCCCCCCTCGTAACTGGAAGGACGAATCTGAATACGTTGTGACGACAGCTCTTTCAAACCTCGTTCAAACTTTGGTTTGTGGCTAAAGATGAGGATGATAAAGCAAACTTGTGCAAAGGAGGAAGTAAGGTGAAAATCATGCTTTGTGACTATGATTGGTTATTTCTGTGATTTCCTTCCCTCCCACCCTCCCTCTCCGTCCCTCTTCTCTCACACCTTTCACACTCTCTCTCTTCCTTCCCTCTTGTCCCCAACCCTTCCCAACTTCCCCCTTCCTTCCCTCCGTCTCCCTCTTCTCCCCTCTCTCCTCCTTCCCTCCGTCTCCTTCGTCTCCATTCCCCCCTCCTTCCCTCCGTCTCCCTCTTCTCCCCTCTCTCCTCCTTCCCTCCGTCTCCTTCGTCTCCATTCCCCCCTCCTTCCCTCCGTCTCCCTCTTCTCCCCTCTCTCCTCCTTCCCTCCGTCTCCCCTCCCTCCTCCTTCCCTCCGTCTCCCTCTTCTCCCCTCCCTCCCTCTTCTCCCCTCCGTCCTCCTTCCCTCTTCTCCCCTCTCTCCTCCTTCCCTCCGTCTCCTTCGTCTCCCCTCCCTCCTCCTTCCCTCCGTCTCCCTCTTCTCCCCTCCGTCCTCCTTCCCTCCGTCTCCCTCTTCTCCCCTCCCTCCTCCTTCCCTCCGTCTCCCTCTTCTCCCCTCTCTCCTCCTTCCCTCCGTCTCCTTCGTCTCCCCTCCCTCCTCCTTCCCTTCGTCTCCCTCTTCTCCCCTCCGTCCTCCTTCCCTTCGTCTCCCTCTTCTCCCCTCCGTCCTCCTTCCCTTCGTCTCCCTCTTCTCCCCTCCCTCCCTCTTCTCCCCTCCGTCCTCCTTCCCTTCGTCTCCCTCTTCTCCCCTCCCTTCTCCTTCCCTCCGTCTCTCTCTTCTCCCCTCCCTTCTCCTTCCCTTCGTCTCCCTCTTCTCCCCTCCCTCCTCCTTCCCTTCGTCTCCCTCTTCTCCCCTCCGTCCTCCTTCCCTTCGTCTCCCTCTTCTCCCCTCCCTCCCTCTTCTCCCCTCCGTCCTCCTTCCCTTCGTCTCCCTCTTCTCCCCTCCCTTCTCCTTCCCTCCGTCTCTCTCTTCTCCCCTCCCTTCTCCTTCCCTTCGTCTCCCTCTTCTCCCCTCCCTTCTCCTTCCCTCCGTCTCCCTCTTCTCCCCTCCCTCCTCCTTCCCTTCGTCTCCCTCTTCTCCCCTCCCTCCTCCTTCCCTTCGTCTCCCTCTTCTCCCCTCCGTCCTCCTTCCCTTCGTCTCCCTCTTCTCCCCTCCCTCCCTCTTCTCCCCTCCGTCCTCCTTCCCTTCGTCTCCCTCTTCTCCCCTCCCTTCTCCTTCCCTCCGTCTCTCTCTTCTCCCCTCCCTTCTCCTTCCCTTCGTCTCCCTCTTCTCCCCTCTCTCCTCCTTCCCTCGGTCTCCCCCTTCCCTCTCCCTCCTCCCACCCCCGTCCACCCTCCCTCCCTCCCTCCCCATGTTTGACGACCCCAACCAATCAAAACATGACGCATATGACATCCAAGGCCGCACGTCATAAACATCAATTTTAAAAAAAAGTGCAAAAACAACAAAAACCATCACCCCTGGGCAGTTATCTCTCCAATGATGTACTGCCACGCCAGCGGCAATTTTGGCAGTGGTGCGTGGCAAATTTAGCTTAAACCGCGGGGTCGGCTTGCCATTCGGATCCATGACGGACAGTTACACCCAAGACAATGTTATGAGGGATATTTATAGTATACTAATGTGAAGAACATGCTAGCCGTGATTAATGACACCACACGCTTTATAAGGATAGGGAAAGCTAAAGCAAAATTAATGTGTTAACGGACCTAAAAGACCCGCAAGTGTCTCATGATAATTCTCTGGAAACATAGATAATGCTAAGAAATTGGTCAATTTTAGCAAGCAGGGACCCATCAAAAGGAATAGAAAGGTGAAGTAGTTCTGTACACTAAATATTATAAATTATGTAACTTAATAAGTGCACTATTTGTGGGAAATCCCGTTCCTTAAATAGATTTTTTTCCCCTTGCGGCCTGGGTTATTCAGTTATTTCGTGACAGAGAGAGAGAGAGAGAGAGAGAGAGAGAGGGAGAGAGAGAGAGAGAGAGAGAGAGAGGGGGAGAGAGGGAGAGAGAGAGGGAGAGAGGGAGAGAGAGAGAGAGAAAGAGAGAGAGAGAGAGGGAGAGAGAGAGGGGGAGAGAGAGAGAGAGAGAGGGAGAGAGACAGAGAGAGAGAGAGAGAGGGAGAGAGACAGAGAGAGAGAGAGAGAGAGAGGGAGAGAGAGAGAGACAGAGAGAGAGAGACAAAGAGAGAGAGAGAGATGGTGGTCTAGAGGCAGGGCGCCCGCCTGTCATGCTGAAGGTAATGGGTTCGAACCCGGTCGGTGCAGGCATGTTGGAATTTTATTTCGGAGGCAAAAAAAAAAATTCATGTCCCTGATCCTATGGTAGTTAGACTCGAGCACCTAGCCTTCTCGGATAAGGATGAAAAACTCGGAGGGACCGTGTGTACGTGACGCACGTTAAAGATACCTTAGCAGTTAAAAGTCGAAAAGAGAGGCCGAACAGGCCGCTGCCAGGGCAAAATTTAAACAACAACAACAACAACAACAACTAACAAACAAATCCGCACCACAAAAACACACAGAAACAAGAACATGAAAAATAAAAACGAGAAAAGTGAGGAGTAAATGCCAACGGTAGCAAACCTCGTAAAGTACAGACCTTACACACAAGCAAGTCGCTGTCCAGCGCTAAAATGTTACGTGTTTTTATTTCAGGTGTGTGTCGCTGGTACGATGGAGGGCAAAGGAGGAACTGAGGGTGAGGTAGAGGCGGAGAACTCTGAACGTGAGAAACGGAGGGCGGAGCTCCTGACTAGAGAGAATTTACAGGTGTGGTCTCGTGTGTTAGCACGTGTGTATGTGTGTATGTATGTATGTATGTATGTATGTATGTATATTTGTTTTAATGAAAAATTTCTGAAGTATTTACCACTACATAATCATTTCAATGATATGGGATACACAAGTAAAATCATTGTCTTTATTGTGGGTTCACTGGGGACAGTGCACAATAAGTCAGCATCAGGTTTGAAGTTGTTGGGTTTCACTAACAGTGAAATAAACCAGTTTTGTAAATTCATGAGTATCAGTGCTATTATTGGGTCACACAGGGTCTGGAAGAAAAGATATCATTTAATCTAATTCATCTCTAATATTTTGTCATATACAGTGGCTTTCAGTGGTGCATTCACTCCTTTTTTTCTTCGTTTTTTATCAGTCAAAAGGCTTTTATCAATGCAATGCATGTTGGTTATTCCATACACTATATTACTACTATGCATTCTCATTACAATGCATGTTGGTTACTCCATACACTATATTACTATTATACGGTTTCATTGTATTACACTATTTAGGTTGTTGGTATGCTTGTAAGCTGATATATTATGTTGAATATGTGATTATGCAATTGGATTGTTCATTGCATGTGAAAAATCATATAGTCAATAAAATTCTCGAACTATGTATGTATGTATGTATGTATGTGTGTACGTATGTATGTATGTATGTGTTAAGATGGCGGCTGGGCTGGTCGCACTATTGTGTTTCTGTGTTCAAGTCGTTCATCTGAACTATACATCCGTGGCAGCTGCCCTCGATAACGTAGCCATGGCACGAGAACAGATTGGCCTAGTGACTAAGTTAAAGCTGCTGAAGAATGAAGCCATCCGGAGTGGAAAAATTCGATTGGATTCCAGCAGGAGTTTGAACACGAAACAACAACAAATCCAAAATGGCGACCTGTACAACGAAAGGATATGGTGTGAATTCTTACATCAACACAACGAACAGACCTGGAATGAGTTCGTAAGTACAGAGACTCGATTTAGACAGTCGCTGAGTACCAAACCCATAAATATTGAACCAAGCTACTCCCACCCAAACCCCGTCTGGTGGTTCAGAATCATATCGACATTATGCAGTGTGTTCTACAAGGACGGTGTATATCAAAACACACGGCCTGATGGCCAACGCTTCAGCATGCCATTCCTGAAGTTTGTGAAAAGAATTTTGTCAAAGTTCCCCGTCCCCATCCCCGAGGAACTTACAGATACTAGAGACAGCCTAGATAGTGAAGGAGAAAGTCTACATTCCACCGTAAGATACGTCCTGAATTTTGTCAAATCTAATATTCAGCCATGTTTTTCAAGGGGAAATCCCCTGCATACTCAGGCTGACACGGACGAGTCCATTGTCCCGAAGGACGAACTAACGAGGCTATGGCAGTGCAACCAGAAAAAGGCCATTGAAATCATCAACAACAAGGGCAGAATGCCTGCATCATCGAGATGTTCAATTAACATCGATGACGTTGAACAACACTTTAAAAGACGCTGCCAACGTGCCATTGAGGGACCTCTCACCGCTCCGTGGGAGGAAGATATCACCACCCCTGCACCAGAATGGTTACCATCCACTGACCCATTTACCGATGATGAAGTTCGAACAGCTATAAAAAACTTACCTGCGAACAAGTCACCTGGAGCAGACGGGGTCACATACGACACAGTGAAGCAAAGCGTAAACAAACTCACTGCTGTGTTCAGGGCTGTATTTAACATCTGTCTAGCCCACCGTCGCGTCCCACCTGACTGGAAACACGGGGTAATTACACTCGTGCCCAAGAAGAACGGTAATCCAAACAACATGGAGGACTGGCGACCTATTTCATTGTTACTCACATCATATAAGTTGTTTATGAAACTCATTCAGATGAGACATATGGAATGGATAGTTAACACTCAACGTCTCTCACCCAGTCAAAAAGGCTCTATACCCAGAAATGGCCTACAAGAACATGTTTTTTGTCTGAAAACATCAATTGGCGACTTTCTTCACTCCAGCACCAAACTGTTTGTAGGCTTTGTTGACATTAAGGACGCTTTTGGCAGTATAGACCATGAATTTATGATCAATGAATTACGTGAAGCGGGGTACCCCAGTCTATTTATAGACATCACTAGTGATATATATCGGGACTCCACCTTTCAGGTAAAAACAGGAAAGACAATAACAAGACCTATCGAGCGGAAGAAGGGCATTATACAAGGATGTCCGTGGTCAGTCCTTATATTCGAACAGGGAATAGACAAATGGCTTCGGTGGATTGAAAAACCATTCGGCACAGGACACACACCGGCCCCTGTGCAAGGATACGTAGATGATGTCGACTTTGTTGCAACATCAGAAGGTGAACTGCAGCAGATGGCGGAGAAAACCCAGAAGTTTATGGAAGCCAGTGGCATGGAAATAAAACATCGGAAATGTGCTGTCCTACATGGCCAACGGAGTGGTAATAACTGGTATAGGAACTACAGTGAACATCAGGCCGTAATCAAAATACAAGACAAAGAATTGCCTCTGTACGGACGTGACCAGCCGTACACGTATCTGGGTTATGAAGTGAATTTGAGTAACTCCAGCAACAATACACAGCTGAAAACAAATATGGACTGGTTTAAAGAAACCATGAAAAACATAAGTACTTCTCTGCTGCCAACATCGGCCAAACTGGAAGCGGTTAACGTCATATGCATGTCTAGGTTCAACTTTTATCACTCAAACCTTCTTCTAACAGAGCAATATCTCAAGGAAATTGAATCTGAAATAGTCTTCCATGCACGTCAATGGCTGCAGCTCAATACATCTTCTACTAGAGCGTTCTTCTTCACACCAAAGTCATCTGGTGGTCTGGGGTTGTTGAACCCACACATACTGTATTACTCGAAACACCTGTCGTTTTACATGTCCACCCTTAATAATGATGATGTCTGTGTTCAAACAACAGCAAGGCAGTCACTATCATTACATCTTGGTAAAAGAAAGGCAACCACTACTGTCGACGACGACCAGCCAGCCTTTGCTGGATACGCTCTTGATTCCAATGGAAACATCAGAAAAAAATCAAAAGTTAACTGGCCAAAGTCTCAATGGATACATCTACACGAAATGAGCAAAAGAGAAAACTTACATCTTCGGAAACGAGGCGACAAATATGTCTTCGAAATACAAATCTGCAACCACCCAACAGAAACTGTCTCTCATATACTCAACGGATGTACCAAGTTCCGAAAAATTTATCAAAACAGACACAACAGACTAGTCAACATCATTTGTGAGAAAGTAAAATCTAAAAATAAGGAATGTAGAATATTAAAGGACACCAATGTGGTACCAGCAATGTTTGAAATTAGCGAAATCAACTTTCTAAGCAGAAATACAAGACCTGACATTACCATTATTGATAAGGAAAACAGGAAGGTCACTATTATTGAGGTTGCAGTGCCTTTCGACGCGCACATACAAAAATGCTATGAAGAAACATTCAATAAGTATTATCCGCTGTCCCTAGAAATTAACAACCTTAACTTTCATACTTATATAATTATTTTAATCGTTGGAAGCCTGGGGAATGTCCATCAAAGATTTAAAAGTGGTTTAATGAAGGTGAATGTTAACAAATATGAGGCAATGTTTCTTGCTAAGTATTGTAGCCTAAGTGCCATAATTGGATCTTATAAAATCTGGCGATTAAGGTGTAAAGTATACAACATGCAGCAGCTAGAATGATGTCCTAGGGCAGCTGTTCTGTACATGGCACAATTTCCTTGCAGACATAGTGTATAACATATTATGTCAGTACAATATGAATTGTATTCTTTGGAAATAAAGATTTTTGATATGTATGTATATATGTATGTATGTATGTATGTATGTATGTATGTATGTATGTATGTATGTGTGTACGTATGTATGTATGTATGTATGTATGTATGTATGTATGTATGTATGTATGTATGTATGTATGTATGTATGTATGTGTGGTGTGTGTGTGTGTGGGTGTGTGTGTGTGTGTGTGTGCGTGCGTACGTGCGTGCGTGCGTGCGTGCGTGCGTGCGTGCGTGTGTTGTGTGTGTGTGTGTATGTATGTATATATGTGTGTGTGTGTATATGTGTTAAAATACGGTAAAAAGAACAAAGTGTATGTAGCAAAGCCTCTCGTGTGAAATAATACAGAAACGATACAATAAAAAGCAAAGGAAAAAGGGAAGACAACCCAAGCTTTCGATTAAGTCATGTTCACCAGTATAACAACATTAAACGGATGAATATATTGTGTGCGTCTGTGTGTAAGTGTTTATGTACGTCGGTGCTAGTGCCCGCATAATGACGTGCTTGTGGAAAAGTGTTCGGTAAAATTTGTGCGAGCAGCGTCAAATTTAAGGCAGGAATTTATTTCAATTTCTGTATCCAAACTATTGCATTTTATCTATTGCATTCCCAGCAATGCCATACAAAATATGAAAATATTTATTATTTCTTTTTTAAATTGCGTTTGTATTTTAAAATTGGCCCGTGTCGTGGATACATGATTAGAATATTATATTATTACAGCTATGGTGAACATCTGCTTGAAGATAAATAGTTGAAATGGAAGGCAGGGCAGTCTGGCATCCTCAATTTGAAATACAGCGACCTTAATGCTTGTTTGTTCTTTTCCTATTGTCTGAAAAACTAGAGATCTTTTAGCGTGTAGAAGAGGTATATGCGCACTTTGACACTTGTTTAAATGCGTTGTGACACTTATCAAGCTGTTTTAATGTTCCAATTTATTCTAACTCCTTATCGTAATATTAAAGCCACGCGCCTTTAGCGTGGAATTTCTCAGTGTGCAGAAAGTTTTTCCCTCCAAGAATTCCCTGCGATGAAAACACTGACAAGCTCCTGTGAAGATTGACAAAATCTACTTGCGGTGAGTTCTACCCACGGCTGCGGCCTCTTTCTAATCTAGCTGAACCAGATAAACTATCATTCTATATTAATCTTCTACCACTGAAAATACAGTAAAGTCAAAATTGGGCACAAAGAAAATGTTGTATGTAGCGAAGCCCTGCCTGAGAAATAAAACCCAAGCGATACAAAGCAAAGTAAAGAGAAGACAGAAAATACACAACATTTTCGGCTTTCGCCTTTTTCAAGTGAAAAAAAAATCGAACAATAAAAGATTTCAAAAGGAAATGTATAGAATCGAAGCGAAACAGTAAGTGCACAACACGCAAACGATTCTCCCAGACGGATTCTTTTTCCGAGCTCAGGAATTTGATCTGATTTCCTTTTGGTAACAGTTTGACAGTATACTAGTAAACAATTAATCCTTGCTAGCATCACTACGTCAGTCCAACATAGGTTTTTTTTATAGATTGGTCGGATTACCGTAAGGGCAGGTTAATTTGATACGATTTAGCGTATTATTTTAGTCTTCTTTCCGTTAAACTGCAGATTTGTATTATCTGTAGAAACTGAAGAAAGAACAACACAGTAATAGTACATGTAATAAAAATAATAGTGGATATTGGCATACCGCGCATTTTCCTGGCTGTTCAATGCGCCACTTACAGTGAGAAATACAAAATAATAATCCATTCCCATGTGTATACATGAATACAAACACAACAACTCACGGCACCATCGTATGCACACATGCACACACAAACACTCCACACCCCATTTTACAAGACATGACACAGAAATTCCATCAACAATCAAAATACTTTTGAAATAAATGGGTTTTTAAAGTATTTTTAAACCTGATGAATGGATTCCAGCTCCTTGATGTTCGATGGAAGCTCATTCTAGGTACTGGGATGAAAAACTCAACACGAACGACGAGCGAATGTTCCCAGATTATAATTTGGCTGTGTGAATGTATTGCTGGTAATAAATCTTAACAGCCTAGTTGGTTTACCAATAGAACGCTTTGTATAATAGAAAACTTATTAAAGTAAACTTCCTCATTACTGCATTAGATAAAGTTTTGATATCTGTCCGCAAGTACAGGCAATTATTAGCCAAATTAGATACAATAAACGGCACACCACGTGACCTATTGCCATAAAAAAAAAAAAGTAAAGCATTCAAGTATTAAATGTTTTGACTGTAAACCAGTTCAGCCATTAACATCTCCGTCACACTTCATTTCCTTCTCTCCTCCATATACAAAGTAAACTCAAACACTTTTCTCATCAAACAAAATGTTATAATGCCATAAGTTCAAATTTCCAAGTCTCCGTTAAGCTCACGTTCATATAGTTTTGATTTTTTAATTTCAACGTGATGTCAAAGCAACCACTGGCATTAGTTCTAATTACTAGCCGACCCGAGGAAGATAATATATCTTGCCCAACAGTATATCTAGGTCTAATCACATTAATAACTGCACTTGCATCCGATGTAAAGACTAATATTGTTACACCACATCTCCTGGCAGAATACACAGAATGCTGTATGATGAAGTTGGTTTTCAATCCTCAGATGTGTGGGGAGAGGCGAGGAACTAAATTT
>OZ007577.1:4929835-5017335 GCA_963931925.1 Onchidella celtica
CAAAAGTGGCTGTTATCGTGCCGAAGCTCCGTTAAACCCGAACTTAGACCCAAACTGAAACCGGGTGGGATCCATCATTACAGTGTGAGATGCCCTTATTTGGTTTTGGAGCTTGTTAGGGGAACGTGGTATATTACATTATACATTTACACTGAAGGAGACATGTGGTCTAGAGACAAGGTGCTCGCCTCTCATGCCTATGGTACCGGGTTCGAATCCCGGTCGGTTCAGGCATGTAAGAATTTTGGAATTTTTCTCATATTTTCCTCTCCCTGATCCTATGATAAGTAGGATCGAGCACTTAGTCTTCTTGGATAAGGACGAAAATTTCGGAGTGCCCGTGCGCACGTTGCGCATGTGAAAGATACCTTGGCAGTTGGAAATTGAGAAGAGCAGACCGAACAGGCCGCTGCCCCGGCAAAATCAAATAAAACTTTATCCACCCCCCCCCCCCCCCACCCCGAAAAAAGCTGCACTGTTGGCGACGACGTGTTTGCTCAAGTTGTAACTGGGCTGCAATGACACTAAGGCATATTTGGCAACTGGGATATAAGAAGTGTACAAAATACAAAAATACAAAAAAATAATCCGTACTTAGATAATGACCACTGACTTTATGTCTTGGTCACTAGACTACGGTCCCGTAACAACAAACTCTTGGTTTTTATCAAACGTAGTAGAGTTTGCGAGTGTTTTACTGCAGTATTCTCCCTTAGGTCGAAAACTCGTGAATTACCGAACCTTGCAAGACTGCTTTCCAATTGTTGGGTACACGCACGACAGAGCGGGGCTGTGACGTAGAAAGAACGGGTGTGAAATGGAAACTCCGAGACTCAAGAGTGGAACGGATTGAAGAAGGTGGAGAGTATTCTTCCTTTGCTGAAAAGTGGCTAACAAGCAGGGCTGGATTTATTGTAAAGAGACGGCCATGACGTACGTACGGCCGGAGGCGGGGGTGGGGGTGGGGGTGGGAGGGGGCGGGGGGCGGGGGCTGCCAGCAATCTTACGTCAATTCGACGTAGATGTTTTGTAGGATTGGGTGGGTTCCCCTACATCATAATGACGTAGGTGCGATGTCGTAACCAGCGGATCTACGTAAGAACTCAGTCATTCCTATGTGCAAACTTGATGGTCGCCTCTGAGCGTCGGAATCCCTCAGAGTTGTTGCCTGGGATGTTCTCACGGTATATGAAAAGCGTACATAAGGGAAGACTGGATATACGGGGAGCGTACATACGCATTTCAATTATGGTCATGAACTGAAAGAATAATAGCTTTCATTTATTAATTTTTCAACAAAATAAACCCAGCCAGCACGGCAACGTCAATTCGACGTACATTTGTATAGGATTTCCATAGGATTGGTCGGATTAACGTAGTGGCGGATTCCCTACATCAAACCGACTTCGGGGCGATGTTGTAACCAGCGGATCTACATAGGAACGATGTCATTCCAATGAGCAAACTTGACGCCAATCCTATACCTCGGATTTCGGTAGGGTTTTTGGCTGGGAACTGGTAGGATTATATGGAAATCAAATACAGGTATGTTTCTACTGGAACAGTTAAGTTACTAAACCAGGCAGACTGCCGTTTGAAATTTTAGATTATCAAGCTGTTGTCATGGATATTCGCCATTTTGGTGGTCCTACACTGGTACAATGGGAGAGAGATGGTTTAAAACCAAGTATATGTACAAGCGTACATGGGATGTGTGCGTGTGTGTGTGTGAGGGGGGGGGGGAGGTGAAGGGGGGGGGGAATTGCCAAAAGGAAACTTTTATACTTTATGGTGGCCCATTCATTGGAAACCACGGGAGGAAAGCTACTGATCCGGCCTCTGGATGGGCCTCTTGAAGGGCGGAAGTTTGTCTTGGTATCATTTAAACTTTGTTCCAAGCACTGCTGGGACCTTTAGGGGTTTCTTTCTCTCTCTCTCTGTCTATCTCTGTCTCTGTCTCTGTCTCTCTCTCTCTCTCTCTCTCTCTCTGCTGGGACCTTTAGGGGTTTCTTTCTCTCTCTCTCTGTCTCTCTCTCTCTCTCCCTCTGTCTCTCTCTCTCTCTGTGTGTGTGTGTGTGTGTGTGTGTTTCATTTAAATATCTTGTAAGATGTATCATGACCGCACACACAGCTTGAGAGATTTGCTTTCCAAGGGGTTAAGGGTTGGGCATTTGTGCCTGTTTTTGATGTTGTTCTGTTTTGTCCTTGACTCGCCTTGGGCTTCTCCTCCTCCTCCTTCTTCTTCTTCTTCTTCTTTTGTGCTTTCTTGGGCCCTTAAAAAAGCTGTTTGAGCCCTCAAAAGGACTTTTGGCTAAATCCTTGCACTGGGACAGTGACGTGTAAACGAAGTCGAATGGGGCTGGTTAATTCAGTACCTGCTACAGTAATTCTCAGTACTAGTACGGGCAAGAAGAGATAAAGCATGACATCATTTTTAATTTTTATTTTTTGTTATTAAATAGAGACTGGATTTACCGTATTATCTTTAAAAAAAAAAAAAAGGAATTATGAAAAGAATTTTTAAAAGAAAAATAGACCAAAAAAAAAAGAAAAAAGTATAACACAATTAGAAATAAATAAATACAGGTAACTGTTTAAAGAAACTACAAATAAGGAATTTACTTTTTACTTTAAGTCTTGTATTAAGTTTAATAATTACATGAAGCAGTTTGGATGAATGAACCTGTTGATTTCATCTCAGAACCATTGAATATGGCCCTGGAGAATAACCATGAAGAATGTGCCAGATTGCTGCTGACAAATGGAGCCAAACCTGATCATCATTACTTTTTGGGTTACGAAATTAACCTGGTACCTCTGGAAAACCTGGAGTGTCTCAAGCTGTTGCTGGAGTTTGGTGCTGATCCAAACGTCTTCAGTAGGTAAGTTGTGTATGAATAAACGTACGACAGCATGATAGTGTTGGTGGCCTCTAGAGGTTCGAGAAAGGCGTGCTTATGCAGCTAAGCGTGGATGCAACAAATGGATCCGGACTTCCTGTGTGGGGTATCATTGTCAGTGACTCAAGTTTGTATTTACTGACTAATCGTGTTTTATTATAATCAGAACTGAATTTTTAAGACAGACGAACAAAAATGTCCGCCGGGAACAATAGTGATTATTAACAACGACAAGATCTTTCATACTTTCCGGGTTTATACGATTTATTCATGTGATTATCTAAATCATCATCATCAGTTGCCCTGTCTGGGACAGACATTGGCGATCATGGCTCTCCACTTGGATCTGTCATCAGCCAACCTCAAGAAGGAGTTGTTGTTGTAACGTTTATTTGTTGTCCATGAATTGAGACTTTCAGTGAACATTTTTCTCTGTCTACCCCTGCTTTTCCTGCCTTCGATCTCCCTTGTGGCCGCTAGATGTTCGAGGCTCAGGAAAAAAACAAAAGATGGCGGGAGTGATTCATTATGTGGTACAATTTTGGACCTTGTCTTTTTTGTTCAGCGCTGCACCATGAAAGACAGTTTCAAAAATTGTAGAATTAACTTTCCCAAGTGTCAACTAATCTAACCCAATCACTATTGTATCGACTTATTACGTTTATTGAAGTTTCAGCCAATTTTTGTTTTTAAGTTGTAAATATGTCAAATACAATGATTTATTTTTCTCCTCGCTTAGATAAGCCTACTGCACGCGGAGGTTCTATTTGACAAGCGTTCAACTGGTGCATTGTACCCCTGCCGAGCTTGAGTTCTGAACCAAGGCTGTGGATTATTATGGGGAATTATGTAGATTCAGAGGGAAGGATCCTAATGAATCCTTAGAATTGTGGGGGTGAGAGAAAGAAGAAAAACAAATAACCAAGGCTGGGTTAGAACCGGCGGCCTTGACTACGACACCAACTGCCTTGCCAGGAACTTGGCACATACACCTTTAACCGCGTCATCTTTTCTCTAAATTCTAAAACTAAAGTAGGCAAGTGTGATTTTCATCTATTTTAAATCTATTTACACATGTTATATCTATATCGCTTTTCAATATTTTGAGGTGGTATTTGGTACCCAGCCACAAATCCTCGGTAATGCCGGGTACCACATTTAGTGATTTTTAAAAAAATGACTGTTACTGTGTGTGGTGACTCCACAGATGCGGGCTGTCCCCACTCATGAAAGCCTGTAAACAGCACAACATACGCGCAGCCAGGATCATTATGGAGAGTGGCGCTGACCTAGATCTGCAGCCTCCATCCAGGTTTGAGCAGGTAATTTATGCATGCATCTTAGGGATGAAACAGACCACTGCTGATGTAGGCGCCAGGGCAGTAGTTCGCCACCCATAAATTGTCCTGTACACCAGCACAACAGGCACTGACCGCTACATCCCGCTGAGTCGCGGTGTTCAAAGTGTCTACTGAGTTAGTGTGAAGACAAGACGAAATTTCCGGACGGCGAGCCACCGGTCTGGCATTTACATCTGCCGTGGTTTGTTTCATCCCTTATGTTTCTGCTTATACCAATCAGGGCACGGCCAAAACACGTTGACGGAAAAATCAAAACATGCTACCAAGTGCATACTTTTGAGGAATAAAAAAATGAAATTGTCTGCCTCGTAATCAGCAGATCTACGTAAGAACTCAGTCATTCCTATGTGCAAACTTGATGTCGACCCTACGCGTCGGTCACCCTAGAGTTGCTGGCTGGGAGGTTCGCACAGCGTATGAAACACGTACATAGGGGAAGACTGAGTATACGGGGAGCGTACGTACCCAATTCAATTATGGCGATGAACTGAAAGAAAAAGAGCTTTCATTTATTAGTTTTTTACAAAATAAACCCAGCCAGCACGTCTAGGTCAGTGCGACGTAGATTTGGATAGGATTTCGCCAAAATGGAGCTTATATTATACTTTCTATATTTTGGCAGACCAAATAAATAAAGGTGAGCAGATTCTTGAGGTGGGGGGGGGGGGGGGGGGAGAGAACAGAGCACTAAGAAAATAAATCAGAGAGACGGCAAGGCGATTAGAAGTGTAATGTGTCTAGTTAGTGCTCAGAAATGTGGGGGTGAGAGAAAGATGAAAAACAAACGACCAAGACAAGGGTCAAGGCAGCGGCCTCTGCTACGACACCACAAACCGTGCCAGGATGAAGAAAACCAACTTGCTCATCCGTTCGGCCACTAAGTAGGCACGTAGGCAACATTTTTGACCCCGCCCCACCTTTTCTCTACATTATAAAACTGAAGCAGGCAAATGTGATTTTCATCTACACTAATTCTGTTTACACATTTTTACATTGCTTTCCAACATTTTGAGATGGTATTCGGTACCCAACCACAAATCATAAGGGAATCCGACGTGCAGGATTGACGTCAAGTTTTCAAATAGGAATGACATCGTTTGTACGTAGATCCGCTTGTTACGACATCGCACTGACGTCTGTTTGATGTAGGGGATCCAACCCCTACGGTAATCTTATCAAACCTATGGACATCCCATACAATTCAACATCTTGTTGACGTAGAGACGCTGGCGGGGAACCTGACCTCTGAAGGGCGATAAATCAATGAATTAGGCCAAATCACCATAGAGTATAATTATTTTGATTGCCAACCCCTCAGCCCAACAGTGATTTCGTCACCTGCGACTATAGTGTCAAAGTCCAATCTCAACTTTTTGGCTGAATTGAGTTACACACTACACTCTACACACTACTTCTACAGGCCTTCTCCATTGTGTGTCAAAGTATCAAGTGAATTAGATGTAATTAATTGTAAGTATTCCTAAAAAGAAAAAAAAGTCGTATCATCAAAAATCATGAGTAAATTAAACTTCAAATCATCAATTTCTCAAAAGTTGATGGAAGGGAGTTAGAACCGTGTCATGCTAACAGGAAGTATTGCCACTGAATCATTGCAGCCTAACTACAATGTCTAGTTTCGCGGCTTCAGTTACACAACCCTGTTTGTTAACACTGTAGTTTCCGGTTCGTAGATAGACATACCATAAACCCGCCCAAAAGTGTTCACACAACTACAGAATCTGACGACATCTCTTCAACCAAATGTTCTAGGCACTTCTTGAAAGCATTTTCTTTGTCGTTGACTGAAAGCGGGACAATGTTTTCATGCGTTTAAATGACTGAAAAGTAATGTATCTCAGATGAGGGAAACATTCGGAGCAAAAGTTTATTCCACCTCTTCTGTAGAATTGGCTACTTCGCACTTGCGCGGTTTCATGTCAGAATGGAAACATTTCCCCATTCAGCAGCTCTAAGGAAATCCGGCCCACAGCATTGACGCCATGTTTGCACTTAGGAATGATATCATTCTTAGGTAGATCCGCTGGATGCGACATCGTGCCGATGTAGGCAGTATATCTCATGGTAATTCTACCAATCCTATGGAAATCTGTGTCGGCTTGACGTAGGGTTGCTGGCTGGGTCAGTGCTGCGGCGGAAAGTGCTGCCAAGCCAATGAATAGATGATTAGATGATACCAAAGGTATTAGAAACGATAAGATGAGACACTGCCTTCTTCGCACCACTCAAAAAAAAAAAAAGTGCACACAATTTGCGCGCGGGTCGGGGGGCGGCGCCCATGACGCATAGTATGAAAAGAATGCTTGATACAATGGTAAATTTATGATGCAAAAATTATGACAGTGCTACTGTGTCTTAAAAAAGAAAAAGAAAAAATACTCAGAGTTTTCCCACAGCAATTGAGATTATAATTCCACAATAAGTGACGTCAATCAAGGTCTATAGCGACTGCTGAACAGCGAACAAAGTTCAATATTTTCACTATTTGGCTTTATAAAATATGGCAATTTTCATGACTTCCGCGCGTTTGCTGCTAGGCGGCGGTGCCAAATCTGTGCACGCTAAAAGCACTAGCTGTCCTGTCTTATCAATATTGTAGTATCTTTGATTATTCTAATATTAGAGGCTTTTTTTTCCTTCTACAAAACACAGTCAGGAAAAGACCCAAAAATTGTGAGCATGTAAAACTTGGTGCGGAAAAGACATAGCTCAACGTCATAAATTAACTTCCATGCGCGTATCACAAATTTGTACCCACAATCTCATTCGTCCACCGCAGAGCTCGCCATTTAAATGGGGAGTTTGATGAAGCTGAATGTTCCTAGAGTTTGTGATTGACTCGGGGTGCTCGGCCTCAGTTTTGCAACTCATGTTTACATTAGCGATTTGACCTGTTAACTCGGGGAATGCACAGGTGTGATTTTTAAAGTTCAGGTTTCGATCACTAATGTGTAAACTGAGGTGTGGAACGAAATTTCCTGTCATACTTTTTAGTTCTACTCGAGGAAAATGCGTCTTTTTTTTTTTTTTTCTTGCGGTTCAAAATGTCGGCACACTTTCTTTTGTTCAACTCAGTTGTGGCTTAAGATCAAAGAGAGTATTAAAAATATAGCGCATCTTAAAACCTTTTAAAATAATAACATGCCCTCTTACTCTCTTACTTTGGAGACCTCACTTCGTTTATAATAATATCATATAGTAAGAAGATAAAATATTGCGTTAATACGCTCTGTCGTTGCTACACAAAATATTGCTTTGCGTTGTTCACACCCCAATCCTTCCTAGGGCTAATAAACATTATGTAATAATATAATTATTCTCAGTCTCAATACCATATTTGGTTCGTGGTTCGTGGCTTTGCGCTGCTGATCAGATACCTGCATACCAGGTGAAATTGCGCAGTTTTCTCAAGCAAGCAGCAGCTTCAATTAGAGTATTGTGGAAATTTGATCTGTACTTATTCTAATCAGAGTGACCTTCATCCCACTGAGTACACGGAGGTCGAGTATCGGACAAATTATATCTTGATTAGAAAAGTATAAACCTTGCAGGATATATTTACATGCTTGTATATGCCCCCGCCTTGCACGACTTTCGATGCTTTAGTAAGGTGAAAAACAGAAAGCACTGAATGTTCTGCAAAAAGGCTTACTGGTGATGTCAAAACCTGCAAAATCTGTCCTCGCAAAGAGTTCTGTAGAAAAGTAGATATAACAAGTCGCGACCTTAAGCTTAGTTCTAGTTTCTCCCAGCTCCACTTTTTGCACAGCTGAGACATTCGATGGACGTTGTTTTTGTTTCTCGGGGACCTCAGCCAAAGGCTGTTGACCTCCATTGAGACATTCAACATTAAACATCTGCGGCTTTAGTACTACGATAAGTCGTTAGAATAAATGGGAACTTTGAAATAGCTTGATAAATGCCACAACGCATTTTAAACGGGTGTGAAAGTGTGCATTTGTGACACCTTATCTATATACCAAAATGTCTCCAGTTTTCCAGAAAATGGAGATAGAACAAACAAGAACTGAGGCGTCGAAGTACGTAAAGAAAAAGTGCTGCAAGCCATTTTAGTATGGGCTGCTAAAAGAAGATTTAATAGATACCGCACAGGAGATTAAGATGACAGATATGGACAAGTTAGTGCACTGGCAGGGGCGGCGACGGGGGTGGGTGAGTGGGCAGAGATCATTAAGCTTAAGTGCCGTTCTGTTTTCTTCCAGAAAACGGCCATCCATTTTGCTATAGCTGCAGGCAGCACTGGCATTGTCAACGCCTTGCTGAGACGGGGGGCGTCAGTGTCACGACCACCGGGTTACAGGTAGGACTTTTGTCCCTGTCATAAATGTGGGCAGGTTTTCCTCAGGTCATGAAATGTGAGGTGTAGGTGCCCAAAGCCAATCATCCTCTGAAAACAATGACCTTCAGTCAGATCCGACAGCGTTCTTTCTGAGAGTAAAGTAAAAAGCCGAGAATCGATTTCGCAATAGTAAAAAGAATAGAAATTCTCATCAAAGATCATTGCTGAGTGTTTTGGATAAAGACCGTAAGGCCCCCCCCCCCCAAAGTTTTACAAGGAATGCATAACACTATCTTGTATTGCATTGTGCTTTATAGCCTTTTTTCAATATTCATTTAGTAATGATCCAAACAAACTATTAGTGGTAAATAATGATAATCCAGATGGACAGCTGGCAGAGTATCTTCCCTTCCATAAAACGATACATGTAATACAACAATGACTTTGACTGTCGTGAACGAAATTGAAGACCGTTTTCCCAAAACTGGTCAAATTTCCCATGAGTTATGTCCCCTTTCTGATGGTCATTCAAAATAAAATTAGTGTAAGACGCGGTGTAAGTGTTCAGTCAAAACTTGCTTTGTCCGGTCTTTATCCGAACATTCAAAATTAGTGTAAGAAGCGGTATAAGAACTTTTACACAACGTGTAATACTAACTTTGAATGACACTCTGAAAGGGGCCATAACTCATGCAAAATTTGACTTATCCAGTTTTGGAAAAAAGCTCTTTAATTCTGTTTGAATTTGTAAAACACTAAACTTGATTAAGGGACATGACAGAGGTACAGGCTTTGCTCTGGCTTGGCCTTTCTTCCCACTTTTTGTTCTTCTTCTTATACTCCTTCCTGGCGTCTACCAATAACCAATCTGCCTAGGTCAGCGATGACAGACAGACACGAACACACACACACACAAAGAAAGAAAACAAGACACAACAACCAGATATGGGGCCGACAGCCCTGGGTTGAGGCCCCCGAGAAACAAAGATCTTCTTCGTACAGTGACTGATTTTTGGCCTAGATTGACGCCTATGGATTTTTTTTTATTCGTCTGTTTTTGTTGGTAACACCGCATCTTTTAAATATACAGATCGTTTAGATACATTTAGACATACATCTCTCTGTATTCAGAGTCGTCTGCAGCTAGCATACATTTCCTCTTGAATGGCTCCCTCATTTATATCTTCATTAGCAAACCAGGACAAGGGAAATAACTCAAACATTCGATTCAGCCCCACAAGTGGAGTTATAGCCCTTCCTACGGTCCAATGCATTGCCGTTCATTAATATTTATTAATGTTATCGGAATCATTTCAAAGTGCTCCCTCCTTCCCTCCAGCCCCCCCCCCTCTCTCTCTCTGTCTGTCTGTCTCCCTTTCTCTCTGTCTCTCCCCCCTCTTTCTCTCTCTCATTCTGTCTTACTCTGTCTGTCTCCTTGAATCCTTTCTCTATTAAAAAATTTAAAGAATATTTTCTCCTTATTGAAGGGAAATAAAATATTTTTGGAATGTTTGTAATTTGACTGTAGGTTTATTCAGGTTAATGTTTACACGACCTGCAATTGCTGTGTCATTTTGCCACAGGTATTCTGCTCTTCACACGGCCATACTTAACGACAGTCCTGAAATGTGTGACCTACTATTACGTTGGGAGGCCTATGTCGAGGAGGTGACAGATGAGAACTCCACCCCTCTCCAGCAGGCCTGCGCTACCCCAGGTCTTCAGAACAGATGTGGCATTGTCCAAGTTCTTCTGAAATATGGTGCCAATCCAAATGCCAATTCTCCATTCACTAGCTACAGCAGCCCCTTTCTGGCATCTCTGACTGAATATCTGCGTTGTGTTGCCGAAGATGTTGAGTACGACGTAGTCCACGCTCTCATTGTCCACGGAGCCAAAGTTCACTTCAAGGCTGCCTCCACAGCAAGCCGACCCAAAGATCCACATGGGATCTTACATTGCGTGCAGTATCTCAAACACAAAGAGGACATTTTCTATCTTCTGGTCAGTGCGGGTGCAAAATTTGACGTGGACTCTATCCAGGCCTACACTAGCCTGTCGCGTGACCAGAGAGATATACTGCTGGCTGTGTCTACGGGGCCAAGAGATCTGAGAACACTAATACACATATTTCTAAGAGACTCAATGCAACCGAAATACTTGGAGCGTGTGTCACGTCTTCCTCTGCCTGAGATTGTCAAACAGTATCTCATGTTCAACACATCCAAGAAGAACAATTCATCTGTTACATAGACAAAATTTGTTCCACTTGTGGTCTCAGAGAAAAGCCATTTTATGGTGTTGAATACTCTGATTTAATCCCATTATGCTCATGTCTCAATTGAGCCAACAGCATTCTTCTTCTTCTTCTTCAAAAAAAGTTCAATTCATAGCTTTGGCTGTACAGTTTCAGCCAGCTGTAAAATTGGATCATCATGTGAAACACATAGTTGAACACTATACAACTCAATCACGTGTACTTAACAATGTAGATTGTACTGTCTTTCACATTAGAAAGCCTGTTATTAGCTCCCAATCAAATCTGATAAATGCACTCTTCAGTTGATCATTTCAATGTTGGCTTTAAAAAAAAAATAAAAAAAATATGATGTGTGAGGGGGTAAATGTATGCGATCATTTACCATTTCTTTGTTAGGTGAAGCTTAATGCTATGTTGAATACCCACCGTTACCAGAGAATAAAAGAAAAAGATGAAATTTCTATCAAGCAAGCAAACCTTCTCTGATAATCCTGAGTTACTGTGGTTGACAAACATTCTCAATGACATGCCCAGGTTGAGGGTTGCCCTTTCACCAATATATTATATTATTACTTGTTGGTGGTCCTTACTAAATATCCATGCACTTTTTGTTCTGAAGGCAATGGTCTTTTAATCAAATGATGAATCTTTTTGACATGTTTTACTTGATAACTGTGCCAAAATAAAAGCAACAACAAAAACATAACATACTGTATTTAAATTATCCATCAGCACTTTCTACATTTTTTGTACTTTTATAATAAAACTCGCAAGTTTGATAATCTTTCATAATTTGTACATTTCATAGGTTGTAAATTCATAATTTGTCCTTCTATCGGCTGTATTAATAAAATTAAGTTTCCCATTCATTTAGCCACATTCAGTCTGAATGGCGCAGATCGACCATGACCTCCGTTAATTAATTAAATGAATATGATTATGACACTGTGATAATAGTAGCGAGTCCATCTAGAAGCAGTTTGCTCACTGTTGTAATGTGTGCCAGTCTGAATTGTAATGTTCCAGCCAGCATTCCAATGGCAGTATTTCCAAAATGGATACGACACCTGCACAAAGAAACAGAAACTAACGGTAAGGGTTCAAACCCAAAGAAGAGCCTGGCGACAAAAAAAAAAAAAAAGATGGGTGATGAACACCGAGAGTCAAGAACTCGGTGTGGCCGGGGGTTCTAGAAGATGTCAGGAAGTCAAGAACTCGGTGTGGCCGGGGGTTCTAGAAGATGTCAGGAAGTCAAGAACTCGGTGTGGCCGGGGGTTCTAGAAGATGTCAGGAAGTCAAGAACTCGGTGTGGCCGGGGGTTCTAGAAGATGTCAGGAAGTCAAGAACTCGGTGTGGCCGGGGGTTCTAGAAGATGTCAGGAAGTCAAGAACTCGGTGTGGCCGGGGGTTCTAGAAGATGTCAGGAAGTCAAGAACTCGGTGTGGCCGGGGGTTCTAGAAGATGTCAGGAAGTCAAGAACTCGGTGTGGCCGGGGGTTCTAGAAGATGTCAAGAAGTCAAGAACTCGGTGTGGCCGGGGGTTCTAGAAGATGTCAGAAAGTTAAAGGCCGAAACATCTAATGAAAAAATCCACTCTTCCTCTGAAGACCTTCATCTGTCTCGCTCCACCTGAGGAATTTCTTGCCACTGTCAATGCGAAATATTTGTAGGATGTTTGTAATATTGGTAGAGTTACCTTGGGGACGGATTGCCCTCATCAAACTGAATTCAGCTCAGTGTCGTGACCAGCAGATCTGCTCTGGGACAAATGTCATGCCCCTGTGCAAACTTGATGTCAGTTCTAGGCATAGGATTTCTGTAGAGTTGGCTGGCTGGGGAGTCTAGCAACATTCTAGCTAGAAACATTTTCCTTGTTGTTATATCATAAGGGAGCCAGTCTGAATTGTGACAGAACTAAAATTAATGTCAGTGCCACTAACGGTTTACTTATTTCTGATTTAAGATCGCACGATTCGTGTCGGATGGACTGAAATGCTTAATTACGGTTGAATATCACGTTTGCAGTCAAAATACTCGCAGTTGAATGTATAACATTAGAATGGTACAATACCTTTGCGGCGGGGGGGGGGGGGTGGGGGGGGGTGTTCCTGAGTTTCAGGGGAAATAATTCATTATTTCATTTCAAAGACGTTTAACATTTGTACGGTCCCTTTTTTGGGTGTGACCCGTACATTGATATTATTTAACAGATTCACGCAGTGACGTGCAGAGGTTTTTGGGATGCCTTTGGTCAACTCCTTGACTGTGTGCTCCAAGACTCAGGTATAAGGTCTAGTACTGAGAGATATAAGGAAGAAAGACATTTCAATATGTGAAAACAGACATGGGACTACGGGGCAGCATGTAAAATGAATCTAATAGCGAACATTTCAAATTAAAAAAAAAAAAAATTTCACTCTTTGAATGCATGCCCCCTGAAATGGATGCCCGGGGCTGTCACCCCCCCCCCTCCCCCAATCCCTTTACTGCATGCCACTGGATTCACTTCCAGCTAGTGAAGAGCCCTAAGTACTGCCCTTTGCTGTAAACTTGTCATCAGTAGTGTGTGGCGATACCAGAAATGTAGAAAAAAATGCCAAATTTTTAGAATGCTTAACGAGGAACAATTCTCAGTGTGATTTTCATGTGCTGCTTCATTGACGTGTTTTTTTGGATAACCAGCTCAGAGCGGTTTATGGGAATGAATCAGTTGAAAACAATATGATTATTACTATTGTATTCGACACTCAGGTTTGTACATTATTTTTGTTTTCTCTCTTAGTAGGAAGTTTTGACACAAGGGGTTTATTGAAGTCACATCGTCTTCTTTTTCAGCTATTGCAAAAGGCAAAAGACGAAAAAAAAAAATGAAAAAATGAAAGGCAAACTTTGGTAGTTGGGCCGTTTGTGATCTAGACTATTCTCATATTTCGTTTGCGTGGGTTGAAATTTAGACTACTCGTAGAATATTACATTATAATTTATTTTAACAGGTGAATCATAAGCCAGTCGTACATAATTATATACTAATACAACTCAAAGTAACAGAACAGGGTGAAAAGAAAGAAAAGTGAAAACGATGGAGAAATAACAAGTGTTTTGGCAGAAACCCACCCAGCATCCCTACGTAATTCCAATGTAGATTGGTAAAGGATTTCTGTAAGATTAGTAGGATTACTGTAGGGGAAGATTGCCTACATCAAACTGATGCTAGCACTACGTTATGGCTAACAGGCCTGTATAGGAAAGAAGTCATTCCCATTAGCAAAACTTTCTGTCAATTCACAACATTGGATTTCCATACGGTTGCTGTATAATGGTTTAATAACAAATTCCAGGCAATGATTGTCAGTTTTGAATAAACTTTTAATATCACAGAAGAGATGGCAGAATCGCGCAGGGCTGGGAACAAATTTCAGTTGCTGCAAGAAAAAAAATTATCGTATTTCGATAAAACCAACCCCATCTTAGAAAAAAATAAGTAGAAAAATAATGATACCAATCCAGAGATTTTTTACGAATTTTAAGAGAATAAATATTAAATAAAATTGGCGAGCCTCTTGATTGCAATCACTAGGGATGCTCGCGGGGCTAGTTGGAAACTGGAAAAAAAAAACAAATCATTAAAAAAGCACCGACAGTCTGTAGGGTTCCAGCTTTCGATATTTGTTTAATTTTCTATCCTGGTACTTTTTTCCCTGTTAAAATCCGGACAGCTTGATTTGTCTTTCATTTTTCCTCGGCGTTGTATTCTTTCTATATTATTTCTTAGGCCAGGCTTTGCCACAGACAACTTTTTTTGTTTGTTGCTACATTCTGACTGGGGAAAAAAATTGTAGTTCCAGAATGTTATGGTATAATTTTTATTTTGACAGTTTGTTATACATTTCCATATTTGAAGTGCTATTATATATTCTGTTTGTTTGTTTGTTTCTAATCTCTCATGTTATAGTCAATTATTCACTCTGTCAATGACTGTGATGAAGATAATAAATATGTTAATGTACAGTTAGATAAGGTGTGATTTACTCATTTTAATACATCGATTTTTTCAGTTCAGTCATTCCACTGTGTTGTCAGAGCAGATTTGTGGCGTTTGTGTATGCTGAACGCACCCCTAGAACAGATCAGAACTACTATGCTGATGTTAGCAATAGTCAGGGATGAACCAGACCAAAGGCTGGTGTGTGCCCCAAGCTGGTGGCTCGTCGCCTGATTTTTATGCATCACACTAAAACACTACCCACGACCCATACCACCATGGTGTAGCCAGTGAGTAGTGTTATAGAATGGTGCATAATAATTAGGCGACGAGCCACCAGTTTGCCGCCCACACCAGCTTCGATCTGGTTCACCCCTTAAAGCTGGAACTGGAAGGACATAAGCTGTTAGGTCGTGTACAGAAATGCAAACGGCAAAACGGAAACGTCAAAAACTTTAACCCATATTCTACTTGCGCACCCCCCTGGGGTGCAAATGAAAAATGACCCATTTTGGACTCAACATGTACTATTAACCAAATTTTGTTTCTTTTCCCTTGAAGTGGATTGTTTTTACATGCTCAATATAGATTAGAGTGATTTCCCTTGCCTTTTGTTGTTCAGCTAATGTGGAGGGAAACATTGATTGAGAAAAAAAATGGACCAGCCTTCAACCTCTGCAAATCGGTAAGTGTAGCAATTACATCGCTAGTTGAAAAATTCTGATTGTTACGGAATTATGTACTTTAGTTATCATAATAAATGTGTGAATTCCTATTTTAGATGACTGGTTCATTTTCCATTGGACTTAGTGCAACTTTATCAGTGCACCCTGTCAGGGTGCGTTAGTAGCGAATGGGTACCTCTAAAATCATGCCTGCAATGCCAGCTTAGTCTGTGTGTGGTTTGCGATAGGCATGTGCCTATCATGCTATCATACTGTATTTGACTGTACATAGGTGGGCAGGCTGGGTAAGGTTGGCGAGATGTATAGAAACGTGACTAGGCCTAGATCTAGAGGTTGGATGTGTGTGTGTGTGTGTGCAGGGTGGGGGGGGGGGAGGCCTACTCTGCTGACATATCTTGTCACCGCAATACTTGCAATAATGGTAAGGGGCCGTTCACATCAAGTGAGGTGAGGGGAGGGTTGGGAGCATTCGATGATGACAATGGCATGGGAGGGGGGAGGGGGAGGGGGTGCAACCTAGTCCCATTCAGCTGATAATGAAATTTAGATTTCATGCAGTATATTTTACACACATAGATCTACATCTATCACAAAATAATTTCTTTTTGATATTATTCTTTTTTTCCACTGTCCCCAACCCCAATTCCCAGCCCAAACAGGAATAAGTTTACGGCGCATGAGGTTATGTCTATGCTTGAAGATGAAGACTTCGTGACTGCAGAAATTTTTTTGACGCCTCCTGGAAATGGACAATTCTCTGATGAAGACAGTGGAGATGACGAGGCGGGAGGAACCTTCAGTAACTTGCCTAGATGCCAGCTCAATGCAGCTGCAAGTGCCCACATAACTCGGACAAAAGAAAATGGAGTGATTGAGGAAGATTTTGGAGATGAATCGGAAGCAGAACAGGAAGAGAATGGAGAGGAGAGTGAGGAAGATAATGGAGATGAAACAGAAATTGGTGGTGAAGAGCAAGCAGCTCGTTCTGCAAGAAAGAAACGTGCGCCAGTGAAGAGAGTTTGGCGAAAAGAGGACAACTATCAAGAGCAGAGAGAATGGCATCCTCTTCCACTCCCAAACTTTCTTTCTCGAAATCTGTCGCCGGCCCAACTGTTCGAACTTTACTTTGACGATGAAGTGATTGATGATATTGTGACAATGACAAATTTATATGCCAGTAGAGACAGTGGTGATCACACTTTTGTCACAAACAAAGATGAGATAAGGGCTTTTTTTACAATCCTGATGATATCTGGGTACACAGTATTACCACGTCGCACAATGTACTGGGAACGCAGCAAGGATTGCCACATTACTGGTGTTGCTGAAATGATGAGCCGTAACAGATTTGACTTGCTTATGCGGTACCTCCACCTCTGTGACAATAATAAACTACCGGCAAATGACAAGATGGCAAAACTCCGCAAGATTTATAGTCTCATCAATGAAAGATGCCTTTGCTACTACGTGCCGTCACAGAACATCTGTGTGGACGAATCCATGATTCCTTACTTTGGACGTCACTCATCAAAACAGTACATACGGGCAAGCCTGTCAAGTTCGGGTTCAAAATGTGGACATTGGCAGCTGATACCGGTTACATCATCCAATTTGAACCCTATTGTGGAGCAGATGTAAAACACAAGGGAGAACTAGGGCTTGGCGCTGCTGTTGTGTTGGACCTTCTTGCAGAGCTTCCATTGGAATTGCCATTCAAGCTCTACATTGATAACTTTTTTACTGGGCTGCCTCTTCTAAAAGCCCTGTCAGATAAAGGAATCGGCGCAACAGGAACAATTCGAACAAACCGAGTGGATAAGTGTCCTCTTGATGGAAAAAAGATCAAAAACGGAAACAGAGGTGTGTGTGATTACCGAATGGATAGAACAGAGGACATTCTCGTTTTACAGTGGAATGATAACAATTTAGTGACAATTGCCACCAACTGTGACTCCGTGCAACCCATGAAAACTGTCAAACGATGGTCAAAGACGGACAAGGCGTTCATCAACATCCCGCAGCCAAATCTGATCAATGCATACAACCAGAGTATGGGAGGAGTGGATCGTGCAGATCAAAATATCTCATATTACAGGGTCAGCATGCGTACCAAGAAATGGTGGTGGCCCCTGTTCGCCTGGCTTCTGGATGCAATGATCCAAAATGCCTGGATTCTTTACAAGAAGAGCACACTGCACCAGGAGTCTCCCCTGGATCTGTTGGCATTCCGCAGGTCTATTGTCAATACATACATGTTGAGGTACTGTGGTGAGCAAAGAGGAAATGGCCGATCCAGACCGATTGCGACCAGAGTCCCTGACGAAGTTCGTCTTGATAACATGGGACACTTTAGTGTCGATCTCACAACTCAGAGAAGATGCGGTCTTTGTGGCAAGAACACAAGAAAGGGCTGTTCCAAATGCCCAGTTGGTCTACACCAGAGCTGCTTCAACATGTTTCATGGACATTGATGATGGTGGGAGTGGTGGTGGTGATATTATGGTTGTGGCTGCATTTTTGCGGTGGCGGTGATGATGATGATGATGATGATGATGATGATGATGATGATGATGATGATTGTTGTGTTAATGATTTCGTAACGATTTTATTATACAGACATGATAAGATTATGCTTTTGCGCTTCTTTGTTCCTATATTAGCTATAGTGATTTAGAAGTACCCATTCCCTACTAGCGCACCCCACCAGGGTGCACCTCAAAAACCCTACTCAAAATATTTTTTTTTCAAAATCCTTTACAGACTGCCTAAATTATACCCAAAATAGTTCAAAACACACAAAAAAAAAAAAAAAAAATAAAATAAAAAATCCTTGGTAGGATATGGGTTAAAGCTGCGATTTCATGTGTGCGGAAACGGAAACGGCAAAAATCCACTACTTGAAGGGGTTTTTGACGTATCGGTTGTCGTTTCCGTTCCCGTACACATGAGAACACCCCTTAAGCAGTGAAACAGAAAGAATGTTTCCATGTGTACGTAATCGCTATTTCCGTACACATGGAACCACTCTTTCTTTCTAATACAAGATAGATTTTGCCGTGTCCATACATATGAAAACCCAGATTTAAACTTTGTACTATGACCTGACTGCTCAAGATCACTGACCACATTTGTTCTGGGTCTCTCGGTTGAACAAGCATGGGTTCCTCACAAGTTCATCCAGGACTATACGCTGTTGTTAAGGGACCCTAGTCTTTTTATGAAGCCATATAGAGAAACTACTGAGTTGTTTTCGCTGTTCAGCTGTAGCTTATTATGTAATACAGTAAGGTCCCCTAACAGCAGCGACACACAAATATAGATTTAGGCTGTAAATACCGCGAACTCTTATGGCCCGGGTCGACTTAGGCCAAAATGACTCTAGGTAAAACTGGCCTGTATCAGAGTCGGACTGAAACAACCTCAGAACCAAAAATGGCCTAAGCCTATGAATGAGTTAGGCCATTACAGAAAGTTTTGTTTTTCGGATAATGCCTTGGCATTTTGTGAATGGTTTTTACATTAATAGATGCACCATAGATAGGGCTTTGACGCAACAGGTAAATTCTATTTTGGCGTAAGTCTGACTTAGGCCAAAAGATCAGCACCATGACGAAATCTTGTTTCTCTGTGTTGGTGCCTCTCCCTCATCTGCCTTAATAAAATGACGTGTCTATTTGTGTGTTCATGTAATCATGTATATGCATTTGTTTGAGTGTGTTGACATTTTGACTTTGCGATTTTTCCGTGTATGATTTAGGCAATTTGGATTGTGTTATTTTAGGGATTTCTTTTAATTTGAATGAAAATATTCATTAACCATTAATTTTCTAATCTCTTTAGTTTCATAGACTTTAATCACTTTTTATATGACTGCTGTACTATCTCTAGCTTTGGTACGTTTTGTGACTTGTGACACTTCAAATGGTAAATTATGGAGAATATTGCAGTGCCTGTTATCTGTTCAATTGCTTTCTGAGGCACGGTTACAAGATATAATATCTTGGTGTCCTGTAAAATCGTTTGGTTTGTCCCTTAAAAATGAAAAAAAAAAATGAAGGTGCATTCTGTGTTTATCGAATCGAAAGTATAATTTGTTAATATGTTGAAATGATTTTTTGTAATGAACTCTGGCTGTTATTTTAAAAGTTGAAAGTTTTTGTTTTGTTTTTTTTATACGAAGTTCAATAAATGTTTTCTCTTAGACGTTGGTTTTTTTTCAGATTTCATTGGTAAACCTCTGTTTGTTGTCATGAATGCTGATTTCGTTTCCGGAACCAAGACAGTGTTTCTTTCTCCTTTGTTGTTGTTGTTGTTGTTTACTTCAAGGCTGTCCCATTTGTGTAGTTTTCCCACATTGTCTCTGAGTGTATCTGACAAAATTGGGCTGAAGATGAAAGACCAGATTCATGAGGAAAGGGGAAACATTTTCTACGGAAACTAAGATTTGTTTATAAAACGAAAAATTGGTCATTTTTTAGCTTCCAGTCAAACCATTTTACTTCGAAATCTTCTCAGACCTATTTTATTTTGATTTGCTTAGAAAAGGTATAAATATTTCACCTGATCCACTCCACAATACTCACATATATCAGGCGGCCTACTAGAATCAGTTGATTCTGTAACAAATACAATATTTACCACACTAATGTATTGTCTCGATTACCCATGTAAACATGGAATTAACAAAAGCAAAAAGCCTAATGATGAGTAATAACATCATCAGCAACCACTACAACAACAACGACAGCAGCAAGAACACAGAAAGTAGTAAGACAATTGAATGCATATGGGTGGCGGACATCGAGTCCTGACCTCGGTGTAGCCGGAATTCTAGAAGATGTCAGAAAGTTAAAGGCCGAAACATCTAATGAAAGAATTCACTCTTCCTCTGAAGATCGTCATCTGCCTCGCTCTACCTGAAGAGTTACTGATCACTAACACAATACAAGTCTTAGCGGTAAAGACATACGGAACTAGAACAGCTTCAGTTGAATTGATACATGCCTTGATTTTTTGTTGCAAAATGACTCAAATATTGCACATAACAGCTATATTAAATATGAAATACTTTAAAACCAGAACATTTATTTAGTCGGAAACGAAATACATGCATTCCCAAGACCGATAGAAACTGCAATTGGGGTTGCCTTTAGTTCTTAAAGCTTTAAACCTACAGTAATTGTGAGTGGATCTGGGCAAATCGGGATTAAGATGAAAGAGCAAATGCCTGAGAAAACTCTCTCAATACTTGGGGAGATGAGATTCTCATGATCATCACATCAGCCAGCGTGTTTAGGTCCTTATTAGGAGGCTCGCTGCCATTGGCATTTACACCTCAATTTTGCTCGGGCAGTGGCTGTGTTCGGCCTGCTCTTCTAGATTTCCAACTGCCAAGGTATCTTTAACGTACCTAAAGTGCACACGGGCCCTCCGAGGTTTGCGTCCTAATACAAGAAGACTAAGTGCTCTATCCTACCTACCATAGGCTCAGGGACCGGGTTTTTTCCCCCACTAAATTCCCCACATGTCTGTACCCACCGGGGATCGAACCCGGTACCTTACCTCTAGACCATCTCGTTCCCGATGGACTCAGCCAATATCAGCAGTTTTTCTTTTCTTCAGGGGTAGATGCAATGTCTGGACGAAGGGTTTTAGAAGCACTGAAGATTGACTTCAGTCCAGCAAGCTCGTGTGATTCTTTACCGAGCCCATTGTTGACTCTTCTTGATATCTTTTTGGTCCAAACCATTTTGGAGTTGCCTTGCCCACTTCCGTGTGTCTTGCCTACCGTTTCCATATAATAATATGGCTTTGTTTTCAACCACTTATATTGGCAGTTGATGTCTGCAGTCGAATAGCTCCTTTGCTTTTGTTGCACTTTCAACGGATTCCAGTTTTCTCGAGATTTCGATTTCTTTTACCTATTTTTCCCCTCTATCCGCAGCCAGAGTGACAAATCAAATGATTGTGATAGCTTGCTGCCATGGGTCCCAGTATCGTACAGATCAAATCGGCAGGTATGTTTGAAATCCACACCTTTCCATCAGGTATTTGTCAACAAGTGGATTTATCGCTTTACTAAAAGGATATAGTTCGACTGCATTTGAGAGGGGCTAAACCACAGTCGCAAACGTAAGAAATACCAATTCATCGAAAGTAGTAACTTTAAACGACAGGCCTGCAGGGCCACAACTATTTATTACGATTAAAAAAAGAATATAAAAACAAGTTATGGTTTTGTGGCACCAATAGCAACTGCAAATTAATATAATGTAGATCTAGATCTCTAATTTAACTAAACAATCATATAAAAATTCCCCCACTGTATTAATGAAACCCCGGACCGGTCACACATTAGGTCATCAAAAATTGACTAATTTTGACACCCCTCCCCCCCCCTTATCATCACATGTCATCAAATGGCTATCCCCGCCCCCCCCCCCCGCCCTTCCCCCTGTTTGATGACATAATCAAAACTTGACAAATAACGACTAAAAATACCTGTATTGTGCTGTTTGCTATTTATTTTAATTCAAACTAACAGATCATAAATCAAATCAAATCAATAAGAGCTTTTAATACTTTTATATAGCGCTTAATATCCACTAATGCTCTAAGCGCTTTACAAGGTGACCCTGACAGGCTGATTCAACTATTTAATAGCATCTCAACTCACAAACAGCATACAGAGAAGCTGCCTGTTAGCAAACTGACAAGATCTTTCCACCACCTATATATTTTTTCTTCTTTTTCAATTTTTACCAAACCACATTGATGACATCTTTGGACTCAACACCCCCCCCCCCGCCTCCCCCATGTCATCAGTTGTCATCATCCAAGAGACCCCCTCCCCCCCCCCTTATGTGATGACATAATATGTGAACGGTCCCTTATACGTGGATCCATCACAAGTGGATAAAATAATATTAACTTTAAATTCAGTCACAACGACGTTATATGACTTACAGGCCAAGGACTTAAAACTTTATAATAGTTTATAAGCAAAACAATCTTATTATGGAGTAAAACTGTAATGCCCTGGCAATTACTAGTCTCACAAGACACAATTCAAGTTCACTAATTACATCCCTCTAAATCTCCAAAGAGATACAGCCATCGTTAAGTTCCATTCTGTCACGAGCGAGTGAGCGGGGGTCAGTGAGTGCGGGGAAGGGAATTAAAGCGTGCATGTTGTGAGTGAAGTTGAGGTGTAGTAGAGGCAAAATCTGAATAGTCAGATCACTGCAAGTTAAGAAGTCCAAGGGGACAGACGTGAGATCAGAGAGCAGTCGGGAGATTGTGTGTTTTCCAGTGATGACTGGTAGGTTGAACTATGATTGATAATTATGATGATTGATGTACTATATTCTCCTATGACCATGATGTAAATAAGTTATATGTGAGGAATGTGAAAGTCATTGATTACTGTGTATAGAGATGTGCGCAATGAGCGATAGATGTAAGTTCGGATCATGGATTCGTAGCGAGTCTGAGTGCTGTGTGGTACGGTAGAGGTGTGTTACCGTAAGAGGTGTGGTGAGTGAAAGGTGGACTATTGTGTGTACGCTTGATGGTTCGTAATGAGTGGTGAAGTGGATAGTAATTGTATGGTGTTATAGAAATGTAATCTTATTCTTATAGGTGCCGGGGTCGGGCAGAGAAGCCACCCGCGGTGAGCGGACTTGTGCCGGGGTTGGGCAGAAGGCTACCCCCAGGTCTGCCTGAGTGAAGCTGTCGCGCAGGACAGCGGGAGCACATGAGTCATGGCAGTCTGGCCACAGACAGGGACGTTGTTATTGTCCTTGTTGTTATTAAGATGTTAATGTGCTATTGAAATACTAATGTGCTATTGATATATTAATGTGCTATTAAGACATCCAGGGGAGATTGAGATACGGAGATTAGGTTGAGCAGGAGCCAATAAGAGAGGCCAGCAAGTAATATATATATGGATGTGAGGCTGAGGCCAGAGCATAGTTAGAAAGTAACTATCGGGTTGTGGACCCGGAGAAGAATGAATGTTGGGAATACTGACCATTGAATGGTATTTGAATTGAGTTGATGTAATGTATGTAATTGCATAGCTATCTTATTTTTATATATAATAAATGTAAGATAAGATAAGATAAGATAAGATAAATTTTATTCGTCCTTGTACAAGGAAATTTGTTTTGATCATTGAATACATAACAATACAGTTACAGAAGCAGAAAGTATGATACATAGCGCGCACACACACATATATACGCACACACTGATAAATTAACTAAATTAACAAAATTAACAGTGCACACAATATGCTTCCCTAACTAAAACACATTGACCTGACACGCAGGACATAATTCAACTGTGAACAGATTACGATCAAGATGACGACATTATTGTAACATCCTAGTTGATGATGGAATAAACGATTTAAAGTAGCGCTCAGTTTTAGTTTTCTTTGACAACAGCCTTAAACTTTTTACAGATCTTATATATTCCTTGTTCAGGGGATGTTGGGGGTCATTTATAATAATATTAGCTTTTTTAATACAAGCACCAGTGTACAGCTCATCAAAATATGGCAGATCACAGATACAAATTTTGGATGCTTTTTTAATTAAATTATTGATCTTATTTTTATCTTTTTGTAAGATGTTTCCTCCCCAACAGACAACTCCATACATCAAAACGCTCTGAATAGCCATGGTGTAAAATATTTTCAGAATGCTTTTGCTAACTTTTAAAAAGCGGAGCTTTCTGAGGAAATACATGCGCTGGTTGGCTTTCTTGTATACATATGTTACATGCGCATGCCAGTTAAGCAATGAATCAATAGTAATGCCAAGATATTTGGCCTCTGTGACAATTTCAACCTCTTCATTGTTGATAGTAAGAGGATCGTTGTTATTTTTCCTAAAGTCAAAAACAAGCTCTTTTGTTTTCTTAACATTCAGTAGAAGATAGTTGTTATTACACCAACAGTGAAAGGATTGTACAATGTTAGAATATTCGTGGCCAGAGTTAGGTAAAAGGCCTAAAATAACAGAGTCGTCGGCAAATTTAAGAAGGTAAACGTTGTTGTGTGTCACAGTGAAATCATTTGTATACAATGTATACAAGGCAGGTGACAGCACGCAGCCTTGAGGCGCTCCTGTGTTTGTTGTGAGTAATTTGGAAAATGTGTTGTTTATATCCACAAACTGGCTTCTCTGTGTTAGAAATTCGAAGATCCAGCTCTTTAAAAAGGAACTCACGTGTAGGTTGGTAAGCTTTTGAAACATTAAGTGCGGTTGTATGGTGTTAAACGCAGACGAAAAATCGACTAAGAGCACACGAACACAGGTTTTACCAGTGTCTAAATGACTGTAGATGTTAGGCAATAAAAACAATAAGGCGTCTTCTGTGTTCCTGTTTTCTTTGTATGCAAATTGCAAAGGATCGAGATTTTGTTTGACCTCCTTCGTTAGTTCAGTTAAAACAAGTTTTTCAATGCATTTAAAGATAATGGAAGTTAATGCAACTGGGCGAAGGTCGTTCATTTCAGATATTTTTGGTTTTTTGGGGACAGGTAAGATTTTTGACAATCTCCAAATGTTTGGTATGTAATGGTTTTGAAAGGATTTGTTGAAGAGTCTGTGTGAGTCTGTTTGGTTGTTCTGTTAAGTGTTATACTTGTTCGTTCGTGATTGTTGTCCTGTCATAATTATTACATCTCCCCGTCTGGGATTTGTGACACATTCTTTCAAAAAATCATTCCAAACACTCTGTTAAGATAAATACTCTTCTCGGGTAGCTGTTCTTGACAATCTAGGTCTGTAATCGCAGGTGGACATTCCTGGAAACACTTTAGTTGATATTATGATGGAATAGTGGACACACCATTGGTTCCCGGTCGTGAAGGACCGAGAAGAATCCATATCTGGCAAGAACATGTTGTACTGAGACACGAGCTCTCTTTCTCTGACTTAGCTCCTTCGTCGAGTTCGGTTAAGGCATTAGTTTGTCTACGGACTTTTCTGCTCTAGTGGAAAAGATCTAAAAGCACTGAGACCACCTCACGATTTAGGTTGCAGAGCCATCGTCTGTGTCTACCGGCGAGCCAGCTGAGGGGCTCTTAAATACTGTCTCAATTCCCCGGTTAAATCTATATGCGGCCGCACCACTGCCAATGCTGCCTGGTCAGTTCATTCAACGGTTGGCCAGATGACGTTTGCAGACAATTCCTCGTTTCTATGTCCCCCTTCATGTCTAGCCGGAACTACTGTCAACTGGCTAGACATGACGCGTCTATCGACAACAATGGAACACCCTTTCTCACCCTCTCTATCTTAGTCACTAGCTGCACAACTGCTTCGTAGTGATGTTAGCTCTCCCCCACCGTGCAGTTCCCTTTTCAAAACTCTGGTTTACGACGTCAGCTCAGTGCGCGGCGTCTTGCTTGAAACCAACAAACTTGCTTAACCCCGCATTAGACTTTTAAGCCTAACATAAATCATGACAGTATTCAAGCAGCAGATGGTGACTGCCAGTGTAAATACAACAGTGTACAAATGAGCCTGGACACCTTCTTAGCCATGCCAATGTAGGATGCTGGAATCACCGAAACATTTGGCAGTGTAAACAAAACTGATTCGTTTGCAGGCCACTGCCTTGACATTGATCACTCAGAAAATCTCTGTTTTTATGCCCAAAAGTCAAGTGAATGCAATGACCCAAGGCGAATCCATTTCAGTTTTAAAACATTGATGAAAAGGTTTCAATTTTGAAGTTTTGCTGATAACTCACTGTTTCCTTTCATGTTCTTGTCATTTTCACTAACACACCACCCCAAGACGACGGGAATAGTCCAGCTTCCTACTTTTGACACGTGTCAGCTGAGAGGATGCAACGAGTGACATTTTGTTTTTGTATGACGTTCGTGACACCAACGTCATTAACCATCGTTAATTCTTTTTACAGTGAATAATTGAATAAAACAGTAGTCCATGTTAGAGAGAGAGAGAGAGAGAGAGAGAGATCGAGATCCGAACTGAACTGTTGTTGAAGAAGTATTACTTGTGGTAGTTGTTGTTGTTTTGTTTTGTTGTTGTTGTCAGGGGAGAGAAGGTAGTAAGAAACTATGTCTCAGTGGTTAAGTGCTGTTTTATTTTAAAAATTCTTTGCTTTTCTGTCAAAAAAAACAGCAAACCGAAGTAACTAGCGACAACGCCAACACTGTCGAGACTGGTATTCCACTGCCAAGCATAAAAATTTCGAGCCAACTTACATGCAGTGGTAATGGCTAATATACAATTTTTAAAGGGGAAGTCTTCACTGCCCCAGAATTTGTTTTCTACATTAATTGTTACAAATTCGTGAACTCTCCATATCTAGTAAAATAAAGAGGGGACATTTTACTAGGGAGTATTTGTTCCGTCGGACCGTCTACATATTATAGTACTCGTTCCAGGGGACGAAACGTCTACAGTATAGTACATGTATTCGTTCCAGGGGACCGACCGTCTACAATATAGTACATGTATTCGTTCCAAGGGACCGACCGTCTACAATATAGTGCATGTATTCGTTCCAGGGGACCGACCGTCTACAATATAGTACATGTATTCGTTCCAGGGGACCGACCGTCTACAATATAGTACATGTATTCGTTCCAGGGGACCGACCGTCTACAATATAGTACATGTATTCGTTCCAGGGGTCCGACCGTCTACAATATAGTACATGTATTCGTTCCAGGGGACCGACCGTCTACAATATAGTACATGTATTCGTTCCAGGGGACCGACCGTCTACAATATAGTACATGTATTCGTTCCAGGGGACCGACCGTCTACAATATAGTACATGTATTTGTTCCAGGGGACCGACCGTCTACAATATAGTACATGTATTCGTTCCAGGGGACCGACCGTCTACAATATAGTACATGTATTTGTTCCAGGTGACGAAACATCTACAACATAGTACTCGTTCCAGGGGTCGGGCCTTCTACAATATAGTACTCGTTCCAGGAGACGGACCGTCTACAATATAGTACTCGTTCCAGGAGACGGACCGTCTACAATATAGTACTCGTTCCAGGAGACGGACCGTCTACAATATAGTACTCGTTCCAGGAGACGGACCGTCTACAATATAGTACTCGTTCCAGGAGACGCACCGTCTACAATATAGTACTCGTTCCAGGAGACGGACCGTCTACAATATAGTACTCGTTCCAGGAGACGGACCGTCTACAATATAGTACTCGTTCCAGGGGACGGACCGTCTACGATATAGTACTCGTTCAAGGGGACGGACCGTCTACAATAATAGTACTCGTTCCAGGGGATCAACTACTTCATAGAATTATTTTTTCGGGGGGGGGGGGCATCTGTATGGGGGGAGAATAATATTTCACAGTTGCCACAAAGTATGAACCATTAAGTACTAGTTCCGGGGAAATGTCTACAATGGAGGGCCAAGTATTTCGACACACTAACCTCACAATGGACATAGCGCGAGAGGAATCTCTACCAGTATAGATCTTCACCAGTGAGAAAATTAATTATCTTGTCATCTAGTATCGTTTCGCGCTGTAACTTTCGTTATCACTTCACGGTTCACTGGCCAGCGCATGTTGTGTTCTGCTGTGTAAAAAAAAAAAAAATGCAGGATTTCGGTCTGTTGCAACTTCTTCATCCACATACACGTAAAGAAAAGGAAAAACATAAAACTGAAGTACATTGTACAGGTCGAGGAATGACTAGATGAACTAATTTGTTGATGATATGCAATTTGATGAATTGAATGGGTAAAGAAAGCGAATTAAAAGGGAAGAATAAGTGAATAAATAAATTGAATGAGAAAATTTCATATTTTTTATTATAACTGTGATGTTTCCACTTTCTCTCAATAACTTTCTTCTGACACCAGCCGTGATGGGCACGGCACAAACACACTAAATAATCGACTATCTCTCTTCTATAAGTTATAACAAACGATATCTGTATTGCTTACATATATACAGTAATTATTAATTCATTCAATAATAATAGGAACATAGGTCATACAATTTCATGTGAATTTCGATGGAATGAAGTTGATGCAAATCAGTACATGCTAATTAAATGGCTTCGTAATATTCAATCTCTAGCACATTTTATAAAACACATGGGAACATTCAGCATAAGGAAACCTCTCCTTTAGGGGTGTATGGCGCTATCTGGGCACTGGTTCTTCCTCTCTACCCTGGCTTGACTGCGCAGTTAGATCAACAGGTATCGGCAGGTACCAATAGGTCGGGAAGCCAAGAAGCCACGATGTCGTTAATCAAAGTACAAGAAGTTGAGAAGCCAAGAAGGTGTTGTTCTTCCTCCTCTGTAGAAAAACAATCGCAACTTCCTAATCTACTGCTGGAAGGCATGACTTCCATACTTACTCCATGACGGATATTCATCACCAATACTTTTAACCGCTGACACTGTTATAAGTCAGGCTGCAGCTCCCATACTCCATAGGCTCCCATATAGGCAATAGAATAAACGATCAATACAGTTTTAATGATATTTACACGTTCCCCACGAAGAATAACGCTCTCTCTAACGGACCCCATCCTATAAGGTTTCGTAACATATATATAACGGCGTTTCCGTGACTCTCTCAGAGGCAGTAGTTATACCAAAGTAAACCCACTAGATTTAGGTTCTACAATCATGAACATTAAGTAAAATACACATACATCGTACAATTAACTTACCACTCAGCAACAGCTCAAATGCCGACAAGATACCAAAGATACCACGCTCTGACAAAGGATGTTTGCGGGTTCCCTGACCTTCCCCACTCACAAGACTAGTACAAAGTTACAGTTGCAGTTGTGGTCTCCTCTTCGGCACGAAGCTGGTGAGTGCTCTCAGCGGTCTGAAGTTGGAAGGAGCGTTCGGGGATTTATACCCAGTCAGGTAGCGTCCCAAGACGCCCACCGAGTGTGCATTAGTTATCCTAATAGCCACCCCCGTCGGCTCCACGTCAAATACTATTGAAACAGCTCTACCCCCCAAGCAATTCCCAGGTGATCTGATCGACAAGTACGGCGGTCAAGTAAACACCACCCTTTTCGGGTGTCAAAGCGCCTCAGTCGCATCCCATACTTTCCCCCCCTGGCCCACAACGACTCTGTCTCCCCGCCGTTAACTATCTTCCCACGCCAGTCATAGGCACAACATTATTATAACTACTAGTCACACCTTGCCAATCCATCACCCTGTTACAATAACAGGAAAATAAATCTGAAAACACGATATTTACAAATACACAGAAAAATATTTAAATGGGCATAAATTAAGGAAATAAAATAAAATAAAAGCAAGAATTTTTTTTTTTAAATGACCAAAGGGCTCCGATAAATGCACTTTAAGTTGTTTGTTTGTCTATTGATGCTCTGCTGATAAACACATACCCGTTTGCAACAGCCGGTGTCCCGTATCCGTACTTGAAGCCTCTAATGATTAAGAAAACGACCAATTACTCCATCAGACCTTAGCAGGAGGAAGTGTAAAAACTTTGAAGTTTGTTATCTTTTTGTCGAAATCTTTCGAGATCGCCAAAGCTGTGACGATATAGTGCATCAGGCATGAAGTACGCGTTTGGGGCCTTTGCTTTAGGACAGGGGTTTCCAACCCGGAGTGCTCGCATCTCCTGGGGGTACGAGACGATATTTCAGGGGTGCGGAAACTTGGATTTACTAAAATTGAGTATAGATTCGCTTTCTTCATCCTCAAACCAGATATTACTTTGGTAGGGGGTGGGAGAATAGATCAGAAGCTTTGCAGGGGTGCTGAGCATAGAAAAGGTTGGGAACCGCTGCTTTAGGAGGATCACTGCCATCCGCATTATTTTGGTCCCCATGACAAGGTACTACATGTAATTCCCTTCCGCCAGCTTCTGTAAAATTAAGGATTGAAGTTTCATGTAATCACAGCTTTTAGAGCAAATGATATTTTTTTCTTTTGCTAGTACCAAAGATTGTAGAGTACGGTAGTAACAAGATGGTTCACTTCCTCACCGAATGCGACAACAGATACGAAAGGGAGCGTCCAGAGCATGCGCGGTAGAACGGTAGTCAAGTAAAACCATGTTATTGGGTTTTCATCGCAGTTTTTGTACAGCCTGCTTACTGTCACCATATAACCCGAAAAATCTAGAAATACACAGTGTCAGTGGTGTTAGCTGTCAACTGCAACAATAACAGAAACAGTAGATCCGATCAATCTTTTTACTGCTTCCCAGAGAAATTAGTCTTGCACGTTTTTTCTTTTATTTATTGTACAACATAATAATAATAATGAATAATAATGAAGATCATTTATATAGCGCCTAATCCAAACAAGTTTGCTCTAGGCGCTTTACAGAAAGTCTTGTTCTCTCCATTTGCACCTCTCTTACTCTCTCTTTCTTTCTCTCACCTTCTTTCTCTCCCTCTCTCTATCTCTCTCTATCTCAGAGCAAATTGTAACGCACCCTGTTAGGTGCAGTTCATAACTCACAACAGTTCACAACTCACAACTTGTATTCTAAAGTATTATAACATTATATGAATATATATTATATAATATTTATTTAACAATGAATTATAAATTTTCGTTGGTGATATGGGGGGTGATAGGGATAAATTTTAAGCTATTAATTTTAATTTCAATTTCAACATAATGATAAAATTTGACTAAACAACAAAGCCAAAAATAAACATGCAATCTACTCAATTTGGTGACCTGAACCTATATAATTCAGTTATTGAATGGGAACATACTGTACCGGTCTATAACTTAATTATTGAGTGATAGTACGTTTTTTATCAATCTATAACTTAGTTAATGAATGAAAATATACTTTACCAACCTACAACTTAGGTTTCAATGATGATTACTAAATAAGATTGTGCTTAACTGTCTGTATTTTTTCTCACCTCCTTCTCTGGGATAATTATAGTTGTCACAAAATGCTCGCTATAAATGCATTTCTTTCATACTGCCATTTTAATTATCGTTGCTTTAAAAGGTTGCCATATTTGTTTTTATTACAAACACAACAATCTTACCGATCAATAACCATTGCAAAGCAAATTTGGAAGGAATATCGGTGGATGTTTTATTTAAAGGAACGGCTGGGCCATTTTTTATAATTACAACAAGAAGAAAGCAAACAATTATTTAAATCACATACTTGTTGGAGTCCATTCAACAACAGTTTACATTTGAGTGCTCAGCAGTGCAGTATAGATTATCCTTGGTCTGCCTTGGTCAAAACGTCTTTCTGCTGGATTCTACAGCGTTTCTTCGACAATTTCCTATTAACTTTCGTTTTACCTGTGTATTATTTACCGCCCTTCTAAGCGTATAGGAAGCAAGACCTTTTGCACCGTAGTCGCTTGACGTTAGTGCTGAATTACTCGTGTTTGATATGACAGTACAAAACTGTCAACGGTGCTTAGTTGGTGCTGGGACTTTCTGCTGTCACTAATGTGTATAATTAGACATTACAATTTTACATGCATATTCTGTTTGTAACGTTTTCTTGTGTTTTTATCGGCAGCTCAACACCCCTCCCGTAAACTATGTTTTTTGTATGCTGAAAGCAATACCCCCCCCCCCCCCCCCTTTTCCCCCTACACTTTTTCTTTCTTGAAGCCTGGCGTACTTGAGGAATATCCTTTGTTGTTGTTGTTTTTGTTCTCTTTTTCTCTCAGATAAGAGTTTTTAGAACAAAGTAGCTCAGTTGAATTCAGTACGTAACTTGGTCTGCTGATAAAGTAATTGAAAGGACTAAATTGATCTGTACGCAAAGTCAGCTTAGGTTTTTAGATATCTGTTTCTGTTATTTTTAACTTGCTGCTGCTTGGTGAATAAGGCATTAACAAACAAATATGAATGTTCATCATAGTTTAACATTTGTGATCATCTCCTTTCGTGGCTTGGAAGGAAGAATATCAGCAACAAAAGACTTATGAAATTTAACATGGAACTCGTGAAAAAAAGTCCAAACCAACCGCAGCTGTGAAGGATTCTTTTTATAATTGCTGGTCCTGCAAGGTTCGCTACTATTGATCCAGACATAATCAGTCCATAGTTGCTGGCGTAATGTGTTGATCCAAACATTTTCAAAGATGCCAGTGGGTGGACAATGAAGAAACTGCCATTCACAGTTCCAACTAGAATTGTCCAGATCAGATACAACCACTTGTCAGCCATTGCTGTGAAATACCAAAAGGCTGAGCCTATTGACAGAACAGCATTGAAAAATACAAGGATATATTTTACGCCTAAAACATCCACCGAAATGCCCCAGATAGGTCTAGTGCTTATAATGGCTACCGATATCATAGTGCCAACATCAGCAAGGAAATGATCATTGTGAATCCGCTGTTGACCGTAAGTTTTGTAAAAATTTGAAACCAGGACGAAGCTGAAATCGGAACATCCAACAGAAAACCAAAGGATATAGAAGGTAACCGTTTTCAATACTTGAAAAGGAATGAGGTCTTTTGCATCTATATGCGTGTGCTGAGAGGATCCGATTTTCTCTTTGCTATCTGTATCTTCAATCTGTTCACCATACTTTTCACCACGGTTGCTGAATGGTAATGGATCTGTGGGGTGGTTGGATGAAATCCTCTCAGAGTGGAAAATTGCATCAGTTGTCGTTGGCAATGCATCGTCATGAACAGTAGAGCCAAATCCGGTTACTTTTTCCTCCGTCCTGAATTCATTGGAGGTTTGTGGTAAAATGTACTTACCACCGTTTGACGACCCTCCATCCCCAACCTCTGGACTTGCGCTGTCACTTGCGTGATAAATTGTGGAATAATTATTCTTTCCATCGGCATTGTGGGTAGTGAGCAATATACCTGTTTGGTCTGTGTTATCTTCCTTCAGTAGATACAAATATTTTACGTCTCTTACAAGTAGTAAGCTAAGAATATGTACCGATAGTGAAAATGCACCTATAACAATAAATGCTCCTGGCACTCTGTCAAGAATTTCTTCTTGGGTGAAATAAGCTCGGGGGCCAACAACCAAATCTGGGGATTTATTAACGGGATTGATATAATGGGTTATCAACTGTATTGATATGAGTGACCCAATTCCAGTTCCCATACTGACTGCAGATATAAGAAAGCCGACACGTTTCGTTTCGCACCATGTTCCAACAGTTTGTATTTGATGTCCATAAAAAATCCCAGCGCACATACCCCAGAGAGGCGCCGCCAAGAAATTCAGCATTGCCACTGATGTTTGAACAATAAAATAACAGGAAAACATTGATATGTTGAAGGTTATAATGGCAATAAAAAGTGTCCAGTGAGAGCGTAAATGCTTGATCAAAATACCGGAAATGGAAGTTCCAATAGCTATGCCAACCATCACTAACGAAATAAACCAAGGGGTGTCATAGCCACTATCTGGACCAAATCTAGCTCTGAAATAAGAGTCTACGTAAACACTCAGATTCCCCCAGTACCAGTTAACGCCTGCAGAAAACAATGACAAGAAACATCCGATGTAAGTGCTGTATCTGAAACACGTCAGTTTGGTTTGTGCCTTCATTCTGCAGAAGAAATGAGAAATGAGAGTACAAATCGTATGTTAATTCAATTTAAATCACATAATTTTGTAAGTGCTTCAAAATGATTAACATATCAAAGAAAGATTATCAGTACCAGGAAAATGTCCTCTTTTCATGTTGTGAAATGAGTCATTTCATTGAGATTGACACTCAGCAGCAGAGATGACTTGGAAATAAATAGCAAGTTTAAATAATTATATACTCAACGCCCAGATTGCAATAATTGTAGCCCAGATTTAAAGAATGAAAGAGCCTGATTCTGTGTTAAATTATCACACGTGGACATGTATGCATTTCCGTTAACATCTCTACAGTGTTTTTTTTTACCTGTCAAGGATCAACTCCATCCATCCCTTTAAAAGAAAAAAAAAAGCCAAAATTTCGTCCTAAGAGTTTTTTCATGATTAGGTAAGAGTCGAGGTAACGTACAAGAATGTGGTTTGTTACAATCTTTTTTTTTTTTTTTTTTTAGTATTTTTTTTTTTTAGGCTGTAATTAGTTTTAATCTGTTTTTAGATAAAAAATATGACTTGTAAGTGAAAAAAAAAAAAAAAGGTAACATGGGCTTATTAGAGGAAGCCAGAAAAATAAGAGCATTATTATATTTTTACCGCCACAGCCACATTTTCAAAAGATTAGTTGAAAAACTACAAAGGCGACTGCGCTGGATTGGTTGAAACAAAGGAGAATCAACTGTATGATATTTTTCAAATTGCCATTCAGACTGTAGCGCTGAGCAAAAAGACAAAAAACAACAGGAGGGAGTAATTGTGCTGAATCTGTTCAGTGAACCAGAATGAAAAGGAGGCAATCTGGAGCTTAATATGGGTGGCAGGGGGAGTGGGTGTCAGTGGCGTAGCATGGGTTGCCACACCCTGAGCAAGGCAAGGACTATGCCCGCGCACTTCTGCCCCCCCCCCCCAACCGTTCCCATCATGAAATTTAAGTAGGACCTATGGCATAACATAAGGGGAAAGCCAGACCAAGCCTGGCGCGTGGGGGCACGCCACCTTATTATTATGCAGCACATTAAGACATTACTACTAAGCCACACCTCAATCCAACTGCGTGCTAGCTGGGGGTAAGCCAGACCAAGCCTGGCGTGTGGTGGCACGCCACCTAATTATTATGCAGCACACTAAAACACTACTAACAAGCCACACTGCGACCCAGCTGGGTGCTGGCTTGGGGACCACCAATTTTGTTGCTCGGTGCTGCGTCGCTCGGTCGCTTCCAGAGTGACTGATAAGGGATTGGCCAGTTATGTATAATCCCATTGTAGCGTCCCACTAGTTGAACGATCGATATTTTCTCAACCCCCACCCCGCTTGGCGAGTCTCACTCGGCGACCTTCCTCCCCCCCTCTCGCCAGCAAGGCCGGTATTTCCCTTTGATGTCGCTGTGTGGCTTGTTTGTTTCACTGTAGAAAATCTAGAGAGTCTGGAAGATACTGCAGTGTCCGAGATTACGCTAGGTCGACCTTGAGTGATGTAATTCTGTGACGTGTCTGTGTACGATTGGGTGGCTTGTATGTGTCCCGAACGATCTAGGTCGGTCTCGTGCTTATGGGGCGGTTAAGCCGCTTCCTGAACGTTCCTGGACAGAATATATATAAGGAGGGCCAGGCGAGTAGGGGTGGTGCAAATCGTAGGTGTGCAGATCGTAGGCGCAAATTGTAGGTGTAAATCCAGTTGTAGTTGAAGTGTAAGTGCCTTCCCTGATAGGTGTAAGTAACTTGTGGATATCAGCTCTTGTTTACAGTTATTAAACGTTAGTATTAAGTGTTCATCGGATCCTGTTATTTATTTCTACAACAGTTCGAGACAGTTTCGTTTTTAAGGGGTAGACGATCAGTCCATCTGACTCTCCCCATCATAACGTGCTGAAATTTGCATCAACTGTTACACCCATTCTATTAATAGCGTCAGAACCGCCTAATTTAAGAACCAATGGAATGTCGCGAGTTGTCCTATCGATCGACAGAAATGCCAAGGCTGCGCCGGTTGGGATGGCTGCCATTTTCGGCAAATACAGCAATCACCGTAGTAGGGCCAACAGCCCAGCTCCAGAGCTGGTACTACACCAATCCCCAGTGTGGAGCTCTGCCACCCCAGCCTCAGCTTTGGTCTGGCAGCACCCTAATACTCCCAGCCCATCATAAGGCTACAGTGTAGAACGCTGACCGAAAAAAAATGGTTTATGATTTCAGTCGCTAGTAAAAGTAATCAGAGTTTAGTTGATGTTAGTGGTAAAGACAACAAAATGTTCATGTTTCTTAACTGTAATTATCACTACGCTCTACAAAGAATCGTTAAGCTGGGTTTTCATGTGTACTGAAAGGGAAACGGCAAGGGAAAGATCAAAAACCCGTCCACTAGTGAAATAGAGAGAATGTTCTCATATGTACGGGAAACAAATAAAATTATTAATTTTCTCAAGTGTCACCTAATTTAATCCAATCGCTTTCGTGTCGACCTATTCGTATGTCCATTCAGGTCATTTCTTTTAAAGTTGTAAAACTGTAAAATACAATGATTTGTCTGTGTGTCTGTGTGTGCGTGTGTGCTTTCCTTTGATATGACCACCGCATGACAAATTTTCCGGCCCAGAAATGAGTGGGTACAAGATTTCTGCAGCAAGACTGCAGATTATGCTAGGGAATTTTCTAGATCAGAGAGGGGGGGGGGGGGGGAGGGTGCTTGCACAGGTTTATGCCTCACCTATATTTTTTTTTCTTATTAATAAGATAAAATAACAACAGTGCGAGATAAAAACTCAGTCTAACTAACTAGCTGCAATTACGAAAAACTGCCATGACGTAAAGGTTATTCACATTTTGCTAAAGCCACTTCTTGCGGGTCACGTTTTTTTTAAGAAATTAAGATACAAAGTTAGGAAAATGCTTTGCTTCTAACACTTACTTGTCTCAGAATTATATTGCCACAACCAATATTTCACAGTTCACACAATTGTTCCGCAGTAGAAACACACTATTCTACGGTTTTTATCTGTTGCTCTGTGTTGTTAGAGGGAATACCCAACTATGCCAGGGTAACTGCACCATTAATCAATTATATTATGCAAATGAATTCATGTAAATTATTTGCAATAAAACGGATAGGGTGCACAAAAAAAAGAGAAGTTAAATATATTGCCATTCTGCCTATCAATTTGCGTGAATACTTTTGACAGATGTCTTCAGGCTGATAATTGAAAATTATCCTCCGTAACGTCAGGGGCCTTTTGAGCGCCTTGGAAAAGGCATTCATTGAATGCGACCTTACTGTAGCCATCTGTTTATAGCTAAATTTTCATTTTTTGTCCACTCAGAAAGCAGGCAAATATTAGATCACTGTGTTTGTCCCAACACTCTAGATGCTGTCATTTTCGAGTAGTGAACATGGTAATTGACAGGGATGTAGCCCATCTTTATTGAATGCAAATCCGCGTTTGGGCTGATAGCGAGTCGCAGCAATTTCAGTTGGATCCAAACTTTATAATCTGATAAGATCACAACAGCTTGACTGCAGAAATAATCGAGGTTTGATCAGTAAACCTGGACCAGTGTGTATCAACTAACAACCTTACCGTTGACACAGAGGTTTGATTATTGTGAAGAAGCCACAACCATTGCAAAGCAGATTTGGAAGGAATATCGGTAGATGTTTTATTTAAAGGAAACGCACTGTCTTAAGAACACAGAGCTATCTTTTACAATTACAACCAAAAGAAAGCAAATATTTAAATCACATACTTGTTGGATTTCATTCAACAACAGTTTACATTTGAGTGCTCAGCAGTATAGATTATCCTTGGTCTGCCTTGGTCAAAACGTCTTTCTGCTGGATTCTACGGCGTTTCTTCGACAATTTCCTATTAACTTTCGTTTTACCACTGACTACCTGTGTATTGTTTATCGCCCTTCCTAGCAAGTAAGACAGTTCTCACCGCTAGTGCTGAAGTAACGGAGAATGTCACATATGAAATTTTTTATCACTCTTCTACATTCTTTGGTACTACTTACAAATTACATATCGAATCTGCTGTTGTTGTTGTTGTGGTCCCCCTTAACCCCTTGCGGTATCGTCGGGGCGCCGCCTTGATGCACTGTACACCTCCTTCCTCCATTTCTCTCTGTCGTGGGTAAGGGCCTGGGTCTCTGCAAAGGGCTTGCCTGTCCACTCTGAGATGTTATCCGCCCATTTTTTCTTCTGTCTGCCTCTCTTTCTGCTTCTCCTAACGGTTCCTTGTAAGATGATCTTTGATAGGCCATTAGATCTTGTTATGTGGCCATACGATTTCATCTTTCGTTTCTTGACTATGGTGAGTAGATCGTCGTGGGGGCCAATATGTTGTTGGATGATCTGCCGGACTCCTTCGTTGGTAATGTGGTCCAGGTATCCAATGCCGAGGATGTTTCAATAGCATTCCATCTCAATTGCTTGAACCTTTCTTTGCAGCTCTGCAGTGAGGGTCCAAGGTTTCACATGCATACAGAAAGACAGACAGTACCAGTGCATGCATGAGTCGGATCTTGTACTTCATGGTGATGTTTTTATCCTTCCATATTGGTCGCAGTTTTGATACTTTGACTAACAAAGAGGCCCGCAGAAGAAGTGTGTAGTGTGTAACTCAGTTCAGCTGAAAAGTGGAGACAGAACCTTATCATTCAAAAGGGATGATTTGCAGCTAGATCTATAGGTTATTTGTAATTATGTCTGTGAACGTGGAAAAAATTAACAGACTTCTCTCAGTAAGTGCAGCACTTATAGCTTTCAAAATTGGCCCGAACATTTCAAAATACTTAAAGTTCTACAAATATGGCTTCATGAAACTGTTGATTTATGACGAAACGTTTTGTTGTTGTTGGTTTTCCAACATTTCACGCAGGCAGTGAGGCGTTGAATCATAGCTTACGATTTTGATGGCCATCACCTATGCCTAAGCAAGGAGAGGGAAGGAGAGGATTAACTTGAGGTGTTTTCAGATCTAGGCTCTTGTTTGTATTGGGGTTTTGCTTGTGTGTGTGTGTGTAGGTGTGTGTAATTCTTAGCGTAAATAATTTAATGTTTACTAGTTATGTTTTTGTAGAATGCAAATCATATTGCCGAGTAAAAGATATTTTCGACAACCCGGATATAGCTGTGACCTGTTTGACTTGTACCCAGCTGCCTATACATTTCCTTTGCAAGGCTTTGCTGCATACGTTTTCTTTTTGCCACATTTTGGCTTTGTTTCAAGCTTTGTTGCGACAGTGCGACCCCACATTTTTTCTGTGGTTTTTCATATTTTGTACAATACATGTAGAGTATTCAAATCTTCAATGAATGCAATATGTGAATCATACTATCTGAACATAGACCTACATGGCAAGTGAAATAATATACGATTTCAGACTCTGCTTTTTCAGACTTTCTTAGAAATCGAGTTTTTGGGCTCAAACTGACGATTCTTGCTTTTGTCGATTTTCGGAAGGTTCAACCATTTCTATTTACGTTTTTGATACTCATTTGACCTAGATAGGCGTTTTTCCATAAAAAAAACCAGACTTTCATGGGAGAGGGTCGAGTAAAATATTCGCTTCCAATGGACGAAAATACGCTATAATTGCCAGTTCAAGACACAATGAAACGCCGTTTCTGGCTGATTTGTGGTATGGGGACCCTTATATTGGAATCTCCCACTTGTATGAATGACCCCGAACAGCCAGGAATGTAACGAGACATTTGGTAAACGTTCAGACACTTTTTTCAACCAAAAAGCCTTTGCAAATTTTCAAACGCGTTTTTCTCAAAACTTACTTTTTTACGTTAATTTCCTAACTACTTTTTTATATTTTGTTGGATTTCGATGAAAATTGCACTGTAGCATTTTTATATTGCATACTAAAAAAATAGTATCCACGTTTGAGTATCTTTTATAGTTTATGAGAAATCTATCATTTTTGTGGTGAAAAATCAAGAAAAATGCATACGCGCTATTTACAATTTTCAGACTTTCTTAGAAAAACATCTATCAAAGATATCCAAATGATAATACTAAAATATCTTTATTATGTATTGAAATATAAGCATACGAAATTTCAAGATCATTTGCCGAAAAATGACTGAGCCTTTAGGTTTTAAAAATAGCTGTTTACATGGAGGCGAAATTCAAGATGGCGGCGTTACCATGGCAACCAATAAGTCCAAGTATTTTTTTTATACTTTTCTCCTCTAAATTGGACATGCTGAATTCAAATATGGAAGTTGAAATTGCCTACTCTGTGTTGTTTAGAATATCACTCTCAGGACCCCCCCCCCCCCCCCTAAGAGAGGCCCAGTTAAGTAAAATAACAATATTACGTTAACTAGCTTCTCGTTTGAGGGACAGGCTTTTACCTTGCCCTACTATAAAGCTGGTAACGACTATTCATATAGCAATTAAACATAAACATCAACGACTCGCTATTCTAACTTATATAATGGATCTGCTGCTGGGGAACAGTTCCTCTCCGAAGAACAGTTCGTCTCTCTCTCTCTCTTCTCTAAAGATGCTCCCTGTTACAGAACGTTTTTTTTTTGGTTATGGAACGTACAATTGGATGTCCACAAAAGCGGACGGGTTTCTCAGTGCTGCTTGTGTACTAATATTATCAGTCTCGTACTAAGAGCTGGAGCTCATATAAATCTAGATCTCTTCGTCAGTACATCTTCTTGATTTTATAGAACGTTTTTTATCATCAAATCTGAATATAGAAAATACTGAACTGTGTTCATTGTCCAGCTATCATCCTAAATTTCCAAAGAAGTCATTTACTTTGTAACTCTAATTTAATTCTGGACTTTTGTTGTTATCGTTTTGCTTTTAAAGTGGTAGCAAGGTTGTACAACTGTTCAATTAAATTACCATCACACTTAATATATGTACAAACATCAACTTACACATGAGTATTCTGTTGTTTGCCAGAATTGCCAACACATCAGAGCCAGGGAAAGGAAAACGTATGACATAATATTACAAACAGATGGTCCCATTAGCAGGAAATAGGCAGGATAGATAGATAGAAAGATAGATAGATAGAGAGAGAGAGAGAGAGAGATAGATAGATAGATAGATAGATAGATAGATAGATAGATAGATAGATAGATAGATAGATAGATAGATAGATAGATAGATAGATAGATAGATAGATAGATAGATAGATAGATAGACTGTTTTACATTAATTACGTGCCGCCAGCTTGATTTCATTACAGTTTCAGGCAATGGCGATATTGATGTTTGTACTAGCAATGTAAACGACGCCATTGTCTAATGACCACAAACAACAACAAAGGTAACCACACACAGACGGCGATAGAATCAGATGTACACAACAATCGTGACGACGGCCACAATAACACAAGATAATCCAATCTGTACCCATGTGTATAATTTTGTGTCTCTGATTTCCAATGAATGGCTTTCTGCTTTCTCGTCATGATGCTTGCCGGATTACCGTAATGAGGAGTTTGGGAAGGGACGGGGGTGGGGTTCAATAACTGAATCATTCTAGAATGAACATGTAACTAGTTAGTTTGTTGTGACGTCCATTCACCATCTCCCCCCCCCCCCCCCCCCTACCCGACTTTTTTTTTCTTCAGATTTAGCACCAGTTCTGGTTTTGTCATGACAAAGGAAATGGTTGAAATCATGTGCAAATGCATTTCGTGCATCTGTTTGTATATGAAAAGTGCCATAGTAAAAACTAACTCTTTCACGCGGTGGGATAATTCTTCCGCTTTTATTAACTTATCAGTCGACTCAGGCAGTCTGTGGATCAACCAAGGAGTCCGCTTGAGACAGGAACTAACATCTATAAGTAAATCAGTTGTGTCTTGACTTCTAAGTACCATTCCATTCTTAAAAGATGGACCTGTCAAAGCAAGTATTATGTTTTACCTGTGACTTTTCCAACGATGAGACGAAGCCCACTGAATCCGTTGCTAATATGTCCAACAGAATTTAGACGTTTTAAAAAGGTATTATTCTCATTATGATTATGAGCTCCTGTAAAGATTTCCTTCCTCCCTGGGTGTAAGTTGTTTCAGTGGGAATTAGGCAAAATCCTACTTTGGTTTCATTGCTATCATTAGTAGCTAAAATGTCCAACCGTTTTATGAACGGCAACGGACTGGGCAGGCCATGGATGTAATTGCAGCATGCATACTTGTGAACATCAAACTCTGCCCCCCCCCTTCCCACACACACACACACACACCACACACACATTTCATTCTTTCATTCCACCTTATCTTAATCCTCCTTTGCCTTTCCTAATTCATCCCGTCCTTGGCCCAACACCTCACCTACACCCCTCACCTCACCTACACCCCTCACCTACACCCCTCACCTCACCTACACCCCTCACCTCACCTACACCCCTCACCTACACCCCTCACCTCACCTACACCCCTCACCTCACCTACACCCCTCACCTACACCCCTCACCTCACCTACACCCCTCACCTACACCCCTCACCTACACCCCTCACCTCACCTACACCCTCACCTACACCCCTCACCTCACCTACACCCCTCACCTACACCCCTTTCAATCCCCCTTCCCTTTTTCATCTTTTGCCACTCATTTTCATATTCGTGTGTCTCACCCTTTATCTAGTTCTTTTTCTAGCCTATACTCACCTAGATCTATGCGTTTTAAGAAACAGTTGCGTATTTGGAAAGGCTGTTGATATAAGTACGTACGCACTCCCAACCGTTTTGCTCTGGGGGGCGCAAAAGTATACGTAGCTGTCCCTAACCCCGTCCTTATCCTCAACCCTGATCCTTATCGACCCCCTAGCGCGGCTCCCCGTAACCTTTCAACCAAAAAAAAAAGGAGGAAAACAAAAAGAAAATATGAAAGAATAATTCGTTAAGGCTGTTGTCAGCAGTATTTCTGGAGGATTTCTCTAGCTCTGGAGCCACAGAAAGCTTTAAAATACATACCTCTACCCCAAGCCCAAAAAACTTGAGGTGCTTGTAACAACATTCACTTGGAGATAGAATGCTAATTATTTGGAGGCATAAAAAAAAACAAAAAAAACACCTTGTTTCGAAACACATTTTTTCCTTTTCTGTTTCCCGAGAAACGACACCTCTATCCGCTTTTTTAAGAATGGATGAAATACTTACATTTCTGTATTTGTTCTTCTGTTCTATTCCAGTGTTCATAATTTTTGTATGAAGAAATGTCATTTTAATGTCCTTGCCGTTCATTGGTGATTATTAATACAAAAACAAACAAACAAACACGCACACACAAAAAAACACATGACGTTAATTTTATGATTATTGGTTATTGACGTCCGCAAAATACACACATCTGCATTGTGGTCATCTGAACCGTGTCTAGCAGGCAACCAACTGAAACAAAAACAATTCGCTGCTGGCCTGCTGTTCCCTCGCCCACCGCAGGTTTCATTTGTCGCGTCGTATCCTATCTGGTGATACAGCCTTGACTAGGAGACACAGGCCTTTACGCCCTTGACAGACTAGCTGTAAAAAACGCAGCAGTAATTACTGCGCAGCCTGGAGATACACTGTGCCACATGAGTGCGGTCACACGAGCGACACGCAATAATTTCAGTCCTGGCGTAGCAGATGTGTGTCGCTCACATTCTGCTACGCCGCGACACACCAGCGCAATGGTGAAGCACAGAATTCAATGGATGCCGACACACGAGCTGCATTTTACTGTCGGCGCATTTCTACAACAGCTGTGTTTTTTCCCCTCTCGCCTCACTCCCCACGACAATATTTCCAGTGTGAACATGTCGTCTTATCACGAAATAGAGAATTTGATTTTGGAAATAAAGAAAAGAAGCATCATTTGGGACAGCACAAGTGAAGAATATGAAAATAAACTTTTTAAAAATGATGCTTGGATCGATGTATGCATAGCAGTCAGACAGGATTTCAATGATTTCATATTTGTATGCTGTGGAACAACTGTACATTTGGTGTCAAAACTGTTGTTCATTCTTCAATGGTGGCTGTGGGCGTCCCAAATTTTTTTTTCCTTCCAGTTCCAACACTTTTTACAGACTCTGCGTGTTCTGAGCAAGAGATCCTTTAAAAAAGTTATTCTGGGTTACAGAGAATTGCATCCTGGTTTGATTATTTAAATTTCTCCATCTTTCAGCCTCATCTGAGACTATCTTTCCTTTTCTGCGGCTCACACCACCTTTTTTCCCTCCTTGGAAGTCCATCGTTCCACTATGTAATGATAGCATAAAACTCTTGTACGTCCTCCTTCTCCCTATCACCCCCGCCTCATTTTCTTGAAGAATTTCTTTCAATACAGTAGGACACAATCAGCAAATTTTAATGTGAAAGGGGCTGCTGGAGCTTTAGTCCACGTCTCAACAACTGTTTTTCCTTACTATCTGATAATGCACACAATATTGCATTTTGTCAGCCTTCACTCATGGAATAGACAAAATGGTCTACTGACCTTGAATGTCTGCAACCCCGCCGTTGATGTCAGTAAAACAACAGAACAGTGGTTCTCCTCGTGGACTATATCAGCCCCCTGAGGAGGCGATTCTGATTTCCAGGGGTGGCGGGAGGGGAAGAAACGAAGAAAAGGGGGACAAGGGGGCAGGGGCGAAAACGGGGAAGGGGGGGGGGTGGGAGTAGGGGGGAACCAGAGGACCTCAAATTCTTATTTTTCAAGAAAATCTTTGCATACGTGTGCAATTTGAGGGCGAGCATTACCATGATGGAAGATTTTATTGCCTGGATTATGATTAAAAAAGGGTTCGCATTCTTTTTAAAGTGGTTGAACAAAAGAAAACCCGCATTGTAATCATGTGAGGTTTCGACCCGTCGAGACACGTGTTTTACCTTTTCTGCCTAGCCTGAAATGCTCATGTAGATCTAGCACATTTATGGGATTAAAAGAACTTAAAAATAAAGATGACAAGACTTTTTATATATTTTTTTCTTTATTTCATTCTGTTATCTCCAGGGGTTAAAAAGTCACAGCGGCTTCAAGTTTGTTGCAATACTTTTGTTGCTCAGTACATATCGCATAAATTCAGGTACACCCCCACCCCACCACGCCCCCACCCCACCACGCCCCCAGCCCCAATTTGTACAATGATTTTTCACGTGTGTGTGTGTGTCATTTATTTAAATTTCCACAGACTTCACAGAACACTGGAGATAATGCTGCTGATTGTCTTTTTCCTCGTCATCGTTGCTGCAAATGGAAACGATCCAGACAGTAAGAATTTTGTAATCGCATTGTCTTGGTTGGTTATTCATGGTGAAGGAAACTTACGTTATTTTACTAGTTAACCAATGCGATTAGAAACTATTGGAATCCAATTTTTTTGGTATTATTATTAGTCAAGGCACCGGGATACCGAGATGCATAAAGCGCGTATCACCAATGCCAAAAATACAACAATTAATGCTCCACCTCACGCCTTCATAAAAGTGCTCACCATGGCGCAGCAACCTTTACGCGCGCAGTTAGTGGACATAATATACTCACTGAAAGAATAGTTTGTCTCGGTATCCTGTGTCTCGGTCACTAGCAAATGGTATACTGCTGACAGCTGAGTAATAGTCGGCTGAAAGCTGATGGTCTAATGATGCATGAGAGACTCAGTAAAGTGAATAATCGGATGGCTGATGATAGTCGATTGATAGCTGATGGCTGAGTGACAGATGACAGTTGAGTAATAATTGATCGCTGAATAACAGCTGGCAGTTGGGTAATAGTTAAACCTGACCAGGTTTATACATAGATAAATATGTATTCCAGAATTCGCCACTTGCGTCAAAAGAACTTTAGAAAATACGTCCCAGCTATATTTTTTACTGTTTATCCATAGGTGACTATTGGCTGATTTCTGACGTCAACAACATAGTGCTGGATAATCCGAATAATTCACCTAATTTCCTTTTACCTCTTAACTTTCGCTTCCAAGTGGATAGTAGAAATGGAGTTCCACCTTCGTTTGTCCTGAAACGACGCATTTCAAGAAATTACTATAAGGCTGATTCTTCGACGCATAGCTTTCATTTTGAACGTATTAGTGGACAGCGATACATTGTAATTTTGGTGGTGAACGGGCTTTTTGATAAGCACAGATGGTACTTGATCCTCTCCAACGGACGAAAGAGAATGAAAATATACTTCGAAGTGGATGGAGGAGGATCATTTCTAGGTAAGATTGTATTCAATTTTTTTTTTAAACAACAGAAACGAACCTAAGAATGAGATCTATGCGCGCATGCGAGAGACTCGCATAGAAAAAGTAGTATAAGTGGAAGCTGGTCTGACAAAAAAATCAGACAGGTTAAGAAAACCAACTGAACAATAGGATGTGACTCATGGCAGAGTGGATGACAGACAAGAGGAAAGAAGGGCGCATATAGGGAGGTTGATTTAAGGACAACAGTAGAACAAAAGTTGTTTATGCATATTCGAAGTGCCAGATCATAACTATAAATATTTTTTTAATCTGTCTATTTTCTGTCCTTTCATTGTGTGCATGTGCCATAGACGTTCTAGGGGGCCGAAGACGTGCGTGTTTTTAAATTAATTCTGTCCAGGACTCCACAGATACAAAGTTTTTGTTTGTGCCAGCTGACGTCTTACACCTGGCTTTCTGCGACTCACCGAGTCTAGGTCAGCTGTTGTTTTTGCCATGTCAGGAAAATGGCTACCAAGCTCCACAATAGACTTGTCTCGATTATCGCATTCTAGGAAACCCCCGGCGTTTATATTTAGAAGGGGGCGGGCCAGCCGAACACACTGCGCTTAAACAATCAGGCCAAGGCCTACTCATTGAGGATTTGAATCGGAACAATGATTAAACAAACATGCTCTTGGGGCGTGTGTAAAAGCAACTCAAGGCGAAAAGATCATGAGGGTATGAAAGGGGTGACTTTTAAAAGATTTCCACAGCCCCAAACACAACGAGAAAGATGTATGGAGTGGATAAGGCGATGCAATCGCCCGCATAGCCAGCTTTATGTCAGCAACATTGGTTACAACCATTTCGTGTTCTCGAAAGTGAGTTTTTGTGTTGAGTATACGCTTTTATTAACAAAGCAACAGCAAGATTTTTTTCCTTTATCGATAGTTTAAGTTTACAATATTATTAACTCTTCCTTGTCCACAAAACAAGGTCAGGTCAGCCTATGCTGCTACCATTATGACAGTTTGTGGTACTATCTGCATCTTTCTTACGGCCTTGTAGTTGCATACGGGAGTATGAAAGCCTAAGGGAGTAAACCCCAACATAAAATCCGGAGGAAGAGCACCTAAGGCAGACTAAGGGAGGAATGCACCAAACTGTATTCTGGCAGCTCCTGCAACACTGTTGATTCCATGTGTATCGACCATGTCGTTCCAGTGGACCAAATCAACACTGTCGAGAGGGGGAAAGTGCACCATGGGCTAGACACCTTCTCCATATTCATAGCCCAGGCATGCAGCACAAAACAGGGAGACACTGCAAATAATATAATTATGAGCCAGCTCAGTGTACACACCCATGCTCAACTACAGCTATAGCAGCAACTTGGATAATGGAGAGGACACTTCATCCTACTGTGAAGTAGGGAACCAACACGGAAAACGACAGTTACGGGTTATAAGCTTTCTCTTATTGGTGTAAAGAGATAGCGCCACGGGTCGTCTTCGACGGGGAGTGACTTTTTAGCTGCACTGATCAGCTACCGCCCGCCTTAAGCTGGGCAGCCCCCAGCCAATAGGGCGCTGATCCGCCACGCCTGCCTGCTCCTATGGGTGTGTGGAGATAGGACAAAAACTGAAAAGTGGACGTTAAAACCTGCACCAGGCATTAAACAAAAAAAGTCTTCCCAGCTGAAATTTGGGACGTGGAATGTAAGGACAATGTGTACCGGATTTGACCAAGACCTGGACAAGACAGAAGATCTAAGAAAGACTGCCATCATAAACAGAGAACTTGCAAGACTTAATGTTGACATTGCTGCCCTACAAGAAACCAGGCTTGCAGGCTCAGGCTCAGTGACAGAAACTAATTACACCTTCTACTGGCAAAGGCTTGGGATCAAATGAGAGTCGTTTATACCGAGTAGGCTTTGCAGTCAGAAACAGCGTCGTCAACAAGATCAGCACACCTCAAGGTACATCAGAGCGTGTCATTTCAACGAAACTAGCAACAAAAACTGGAACATCCCACATCACCAGCAACTACGCTCCTACTCTAAATGCTGGCAATGACAAAAAAAAAAGATGCATTCTATCAGGACTTGCAGAGGGCAATAAGGAATATTCCAAATAAGGACCAGATTTCCATTCTTAGTGAAATGAACGCAAGAGTTCGTGCTGACCATCAAGCGTGGCCAACCTGTTTAGGCCAGTTTAGACTTGGCAAAGATCAACGAGAAATTTCAGAGGCTACTCGAGTTCTGCGCAGATAACAACCTATGCGCCACAAATACCTTCTACAATGGAAAAGACCACCACAAAGTATCATGGCGCCACCCAAGATCTGGCCACTGGCACCAAATCGACTTTGTCACTGTCAGAAGATGTCACGTCAACTCAGTGAAATCAACAAGATCATACCGCAGTGCCGACTGCAATACAGATCACCTGTTGGTTTTAGCTAAGATGAAAATCACTACCAGGAAAATGTTCAGATCCAGCCCCCCCCCCCCCCCAACAAACCAAAGATAAATGCTAGGAATGTCGGCAACCCAGAGATGAAGACCAAATTTTAGACAAAACTTGAGGAATTGTTTCCAAACTTTGACGAACCCACCCCTGATGAGATGTGGACCAGCCTGAAGACGGCCATATACGACGCAGCTTCGCAAGCATTTGGCTCAGGCAAAATCTCAAGAGAGGACTGGATCTCAGCCAGCGCATCCATACTTAAGCCACTATTAGGAGAGAATCGCAATTCACAGATTGCACATGACAAACATCCTTCAGAAAGTACAAGAAATCAGTTGAGATCAGCAAAAGCAAATCTTCAAAGAGAATCAAGAATACAGGCCAACAATATTGGAAAAACCTCTGTAGTGAAATTCAACAGGCCTCAGACACTGGAGACATCAGGAGGATGTACGAGAAAATCAGAGTTGTCCTCGGCCCACAGATCAACAAATCCGCACCCCTCAAATCATCCACAGGCCACCCAATCATAGATAAGACCTTGTAGATGGACAGATGGGTTGAACACTATTCTGGACACTACTCACAAGATCGTTCAGTAGATGACAGCATTGACGCACTAATTCCACAACTTGCAGAAATGCCAGAACTGGATGAGGAGCCAACAGAGGAAGAACTAATTCGGGCAATCGACGATCTACAGAGAGGAAAGTCTCCTGGAAAAGACCAAATACCAGCAGAAATACTGATAGAAAACAAAGAGCTCCTCCTTTCGTACCTGTACAAGCTCTTGATTGTCTGCTGGAGACAAGGGGAAATACCACACGACATGGGAGATGGCAACATAATAAACCTGTACAAGAACAAAGGCCACAAAGGAGATTGTAACAGCTACAGAGGCATATTGGACGTTTCGACCAAATCACAATAAATTCATGGCCGATTAAAAAAAAAAAAAAGCCATCTGCCTCACTCGCTCCTGTGACTTTATGGTCTGTTTTAGAAAATGGATGATGTGATAGAGTTTACTCCGCCACTCTACTCGCTTTCCACACACGCTTACACATACGCCACGACAGTCCAGTCACGGAGTCTGGTATGCAAGCCAGTAACAGTCCGAAAATTCTAGATGCTCACACTTGTCAAACTTCGATGCTGTAACGATTTGAATGTTATCGACGTCATCAAGCACCGACGAAAAACCGTCACTGTATACCTCTCAACGTTTGAAACTCATGAACAGCACGGACACGTATACTCACACAACAATGGCGTCATTTCTGTGCCGATAGGGCCGATAGGAAAGAAAATCAAAATGTGATTTACCGTGACCGAAACAGGGGCTACGTTAATGCTAGACCTAAATGTCATCAGTATTAACATAGGTGTTCTCTGATCGATCTCGATTGGTCAGCTTGTTGGATGGTGACGTCATGACATTGAGTTTCAGTGACATCCAACTAGTGGCTGGTGTGCGTGGCGTCATGGAAGTGCAAGGTCATGACGATACCAACCAATTAGTTGTCAGATCATAACTGGTAAGTGCGCGACTCGGCTGAGAGATCCAATTGTACCTCTTGGGTTGTGTTTAGGTCTTTAGTTTAGGGGGTCGCTGCCATTGGCGTTTACACTGCACTTTTATTGTTCTTGGTTTGTGTGTTTTTGTGGTAGGGATTAGTTTTTTAGAATTTCGCTCGGACATCGGTGTTGTTCGGTCTTCCCTTCTCCACCTTGAATTGCCAAGATATCTTCAATGTGCGCAACGTGCACACGGGCCCTTCGAGTTTTTTGTCCTTATCCGAGAAGACTCGGTGCTGGATTCTGCTTATCATAGAATCAGGGAAAGAACCTCAAAAAAAAAACACGTCCAACATGCCTGCACCGACCGGGGATCAAACCTGGTACTTTCGGCATAAGAAGTGAGCACCTTGCCTCTAGAGCCCCGTGCCCCCCCCCCCCCCCGGATGTTTTTTTTTGGCGATTTTATTTTTAACTAAAAAGTGTGAATTACGATTTGCTTTGGAAATTTTGATTTATTTAATTTATGATTTGTTTTTATCTTCCAGTAATTGTTCTGGTTTTCGTCGGATCCGTCGCATTCTATATTTTTGCAATTTTCCTTATTTGTCTCTGCAAAATATACGACAATCGAAAAGCACGGATGTCTGGCGAATCTTCTACTCTTCCCTCTAGACGGACACGTCAAACAGGGGTACGCGGCAGAGTGGGAACCACGAGAAATTCTAGTAGTGACGTCAACACTTCGACACATGTCGGCAGTAAACATTCTTGTGGGAACGTCAGGAGATTAGGTGCTGCTGTCGCCTCGCAGTTGCGTGGCATTTTGTTTAAATTCAGGCTAATGATTGGAGATGTGCACAGATTCAGAACACGGACAAATCGCAAAGTCGAAAGGAACACGAAACTAAGGCAATTTCTATGTGCGAACCGGGTCTAAAGGGTTTGAGGAATTCAAGCGGGCCAGCGGTTGACGAGAACTCCAACAGTACAGCAATCTTCAGCTTGAATTCAGGCAGGGAAAGGGCTGACGAGACCTTCAACAGCACAGATACCGCCAGCATGACCACTGACGACTCTGTTCCACCGTCTTATTACATGATCTTCCCAAGCCAGCACGATTATGTTGGGTCTACACGTGACTATCCGCCTCCAGATCATCCCGTTACGGAGTTACCAAGCAATCACAATAAAGAGATGTCTCTACAGGAGTTAAGGGTGGATACTCTCCCAGATTATTATGAAACAACTCATTTCTTGTTTCTTAACTCTTTAGAGTAGTTTAGACTATTTTAAGTCACAGAAATATGACCTAAACTTTGTTATTGCCAAGGAAGGAATTACTATATCCTGCAAAAGAAGTTTACATTTGAAGACTACAGGGGAAAAACGTCAGTTGTCACAAAAGGAAGTTTTTAAGAAATTCGCATTCTAAAGTCTCAAAGTCCATCGGTGTAAAAGAGGATGCCTTATCTACATTATTTTACTCCTATTGCTGAACAACGATTATTTTTCACCTTTTTTAATCGGTATGACAGGAACAAACTAAAATATCTTAGCTAAGAGCTTAGGAGGTAACCATCAAACTTGCATTTCGTGAAACTGACTTTCATCCCCTGTAGTCTTCATTTGTAAATTTGGTATTTGGAGCTTCCATTGACCAGTCAATCCTGTCCGTAAATATTACCAGAAAGTAAAATATATTGGTTCTGGCAGCATAGAGTTGAAAAAGTAGCGGATTTACATGCTTCTGGGCCCCAGTTGGATTGACAAAATTTACAGAGGGATCTTAATAGTTGAACTTTTGGTTTTGTGACGCCTTGGCACGATAATAGCCAGTTTGCGCCTTCCACGGTTCCCCCCGGTGCTCTAGTTAGATCTGGTATTGAGGGCTTCATCAACTTAAACTTAATTATTATAGAATCGAATAGTTCCGTATAAACTTGAATACACTGGTAAAATGGATCTAAAGTTAACACCTGGCAAGGATATATTTTCCTTTGACTTTACGGCAGAACTTTCTATGGGTGCATATAAATTGTGGAGGCAAACGTGCTGTTATAGTTACAGTTGAAGGTATTTCGGACCCACTCCGAAAGCTGTCTCATTTCTACTTAATATGATGTATACAGAATTAAATCTTTACATGAGGAAAATATGGGATTTTTTTTTTTTTCATGTATAAGTTTTCATATGCCTATGTTGTCTACATTATATGCCATTTATTGTTACAATTTTGTATGTAAGAATTTCAGAAACCTTTTGTACAGTCTAAACTTGGAGAGTTGGAAAAAAGGAACAAGCTCACGCACATAACCAAAACCTAATGATGAATCGTGAGCTGCCAGGGCTGTAGTGAGTACAAATAATCCCAAGGAAAACCAGTTATAGCTCTAGGCACTATAATGTATCACCAGTCATACACAGACATTTACCACTCGGTTGCAGTTCCCACGAGAGCCCAGTGTGAGAAATGTATCTTATTTTTGGCATTTCCTGCAATATACATGGTAAATCTACTAAATGGTCTTGAAAAAAATCTTGATTATGTCCCTGACAACAAGTTCTCATGAAATCAGAATTCTCCCACAAGCAAAAATGGGGGCGCAGCCTGGATGGCTAAACGTCATGAATTACTCATATTTTCACTTGTCGTCAGATTCACGCATTTATTTTGCTTGAATGAAGTAAAATTTTGTTGTTGTTGTTGTTGTTGTTGTTGTCGTTTTTTGTATTTGTATTTTGTATACTTCTTTAATCCCATTTGGGAAATTTGCCTTAGTGTCACTTTTTTGGAGAGGGGGGGGGGGGGGATAAGTATACAAGAAGCGTTTCCGGAGCCATTCGTCTTTATCACTAAAAAACACGGACGGGCGTCCAGTGTCGAAACGATATGTAGCATCACAAAAGAAAGAGGGGAAAAAAGTAAATTTGAATTAAAAAAAAAAAAAAAATCAGTTTTTCACATGACCTGGTTCTCTGTTTTCGGGTATCAGGAATGACCATGCAAAATCTGAATACTGAAATTTGCGTATTACGAGAGGAGATAGGAATCAAAATTTGGCCATAATTCAGCTTTTTGGGGCTTTATCGTACTAAAACTCTGTCAGACACAATCAGATGCTGCCTGCAAAATGTACACCAAAGAGATATTGGCAGAAGCTGACAGTGTCTGACCGAGCCTAGTACGGTAGGGTCTTCCCGGATTTACTAAGAAAATAGGAACTTGTGGTATGCAGTTCTTGTCTGCCAGTATCTGACAGTGTCTGACCGGGCTAAATATGATACCTCCTTTAGAGCACAGACACTGGTGTGTGGTGAATGCTTAGCGAAGACACTGTACTCTACGTACCTACGTTGAACAGCGTTTAGTATGTATTTTGTATCAGCTCTCATGTTTTGCCAGCGCTTGACAAGCAGATTCAAAAGCGAAACTCTGGACTTGAACAATGTGATTCAAATAAACTTCCAAAACACATTTCCGACCTAAGAAGGCCTTACATATCATATGAATGGCTTTTTGGCACTACTTCAGACCGAAAGGAACTGGCGTTAAGAGTTTGTTTGATACAGGTGCAGAGATGGCTGCGTCTCTAATGGTACAGACTCAGCAGATAAACTTTATACACAGAATAGGAATTTTAGTATTTCATACTCTATAATGCTAGACTACCTGTGCCGAAATATCAACTAAGGTTTTTTTTTTTTTTCACTATATAAAAGTATATATATAAATGATGTCCTAGCTTGCATAATATACAATGTGGGAATTCCTTGCAGTTTTTGTTTTTTGGTTTTTTTTGTAGTTGTTTTTTTACTAGATAGAAGTGTAGAGACTATATGCTTGATTAGGTATGGGAAAATGTCTTGCAGTTGGTTTTTTGGTTTGTCGTTTTTATTATTATTATTATTATTTCTATATAGAAGAATACAGAGTGTGTGCTAGCTTAAGTATGGGAAAATATCTTGCAGTTTTTGTGTTTTTGTTTTTTCTACTGTATAGCATTATATAGATTATGTGCTAGCTTACATATTTGAAAATATCTTGCAGTTTTGTTTAATTAATCAGATCAACCTCTCATCTCAACCACCATTAAAATTATGTTTACAGTGAATCATTCTGCTGAATGGTAACTGACTGCTACACGTTTCCGCCAAGTCAGTGGTTCATGCCCTTTCTGTCTGCCAGCGGTGAAGATCTTTCTTTCTCGGGGACCTTAAGTCGCTTCATTGATTACCCATTAAGGAAAGAACAGACTTCAAGATTTTGTGCTATAGTTTTAAATGTTTAAACAGGCCAGCAGCAGAATATCTTTCAGAGCTAGTGGACCAGTAGACGCGAAACCTTTTGAAACACCCACAGTCAGATTGTCGTTGGGTGAAAAGGCTTTTTCTATTGGTGGGCCTAAATTGTGGAACAACATCAGCATTGACCCCAGGTAAAGTGAAAACATCGTTACAATTAAAAATGCACTCTAACCTAAGTTGTTTAGGACTGTTTTCATTGAAACTGAATGATGTCCCTTTTTGGTCTTGGAGGTTTGAGGATGAGAGTAGATCAAGTGGCTGTGAGTGGGAGCATGATGAATTAATTTTCTTGTTAATTCTGTTTTTAATTTTAGTTCAGCGCCTTAGAGCACATCCATTTTTTTGTTCTTGTTGTTAATTTGTGTTCTATACAAGTTAAATATTGTGTTACATTATATTATCTTACCGCGGTTTAAGGGCTTGTTCAGAGTGGCTCTATATACACATATAATTATGCCTGTATGCCAGTGGTTCTCAAACTTTTTTGTTTCAGACAATCGCCCTCTTAGGCCCCAAATTTTCTTTCATCCTCCCCCTCCTTCCCCACCCATTCCCTCTTCAAAACTCAAGAGATATATTTCACAAGATGACAGACTACACACAAATTATGTTGTTGAATTTTTCAAAGCTTTATTAGTGGCAAAAGATATTTGGATTATCTATACTATATATATTTGTAGACTTGAGATTTTTCGTTGCAAAAGGCTTCTGAACCACTCAACACTTAAGACTTCAAATTTTATATGGTGTATCAGAATGGATGTAAGAGTGCACAGTTTTTAATAGAAGTCTCAAATCGGTGTAGTTTTTTTTATTGGAAATTTATTGTTTCGCCATCATTTAGATCTATTTCGAGTCATGGTTCGCCATTTTAAGGTTTCGTTATCACTTCCTGCGATGTGTTCACTATGAAACACACTAACCCGTGCGCAAATCATGCTGTTGTACGGGATGCACAGGGTGTCAACTCACAAAGGCAGAGCAGTAAGACTTAATTAAAAACAAACAAAAATAAAATAAACAAATAGGAACAGGCCAGATGAAGCAGGTCCATAATAATCACCCAGAACTGAAACCAATATTGAAACCGATTTATCCCGGGCAGGGTCGGGGACCTCAGCTAGTTCATTATAAAACAGAAAGCATTCTTTATCAAGTTACACTTTTTAAAAGTTTCTTTTTTGGAGGATCTCCGCTCCTGGCACTTCCACCTCTGTTTTGAGAACTCATCCCCCCCCCCCCAAACCACCCGCGCGCACACACACACACACACACACACACACCCACACGCCGCTCCTTTACATGTACTTGAGTTATTATGTGATTTATTTTTATTTTTTTTTGGCACATGAGATAAAAAAATTATTTATGCAAATCCCTGTTTGTTGTTCATTATAGAGAGAAGCAACCTTGAGAATGATCACTGACAATCCAACACTTCCAATGCTGCATTGACCATTCCCCCCAAAATTGACACTTCAGACAATAAACCTTCCCATAGGCGCTTGAACAGTCAAGCAGGAATGTTCGCTTTGTTAAAATAAAGAAATCACCATTCTAAGTTCTTAAACATTCTGGAAAAAAAAGTGACATTGATCACGAGATCGATATTAAAATTGTAATATTTTCTATGACAATTCTGTCTGATTCTGGTGATTGGTGTGTAAAATACTGTCAACAGTGTCTCTCTGTATTATACATAATTATTTAATATGAAAGATACTGTCAATAGTGTTACTCCAAACTAGTCATGTTTTATGAAAAATGCTGTTAATAATGTCACTCTAAACTACTCATGTTTTATGACACCACTATCATTAATGTCTTTCTGAATTACACACATTTAGTGTGGAAAATGGTATTACTAGTGTTACTCTTGACAACTCATATTTGTATGAAATGATTATGATCAAGAATGTCACTCTGAACTGTTCATGTTTTATGGAAAATACTGTAAATTGTATCACTAGTGTCAGAGTCTGAACTTATGTTTTATGGAAATACTGTAAATTTATGATGTCACCCTGTTTGATATGAAAATATTGTCTAGTGTCATTCTGAACAAGTCATGATATACGAACATACTGTTGATAGTGCATTTCTAAAAAGACATGTACATGCAATGACATTGTAAGTTTGATATGAAAATACTGTTAGTGGTGTCACTCAGAATTACTCGTGTTTGATATGTCAGTATAAAACTGTCGACGTCACTTTGTTGGTGCTGGGACTTCGCGTTGCTACTAATATGTATAATTTTGATATTATGTTATCCTTAGCCCATGCGCACACTCGCAGATTTTGTTCTGCCAACTCGTTGGATGGTAAATTAGATATCACAACAGCGAGTTGCAGTACGATGTAACCAGCAAGCTTGTGTACGAGGTCTGATTGAAACTCAGTGTCCTGACGTCATCATTCAACAAGTCGGCCGATCAGAATGGACTAGTGCGCACCGAGACTAATTTTGAGATGTCAACTTTTCTGTGATAGAAACGTCATCTAAATGTCAACAGTTTCAAGTAATTCCTTGTCTAGGCATCAGGGCTGGTTGTTCATGCCGCCTCTTCTTAGTCTTCTACCATTGAAAAAGACAACATGTAACTTGCAGTTTAAAGTATCACTGGATGATCTGTCTGTATAGATTCCAAATTGCCCACGGAAAGGGCTGATATCCCATCTTGGCGTAGTTATAGCTCAACATTACAAGGCTACCACGGTTGTGTGCTTATGTAAATTGACATAGTATATTCTACTTCAAAATAAAGCTCAAATCTTGCTGTGTTGAAATATACCGTCTTTTCTATTGTTTAATGTGTGTATGTGTTTTTTATTGCTTCAACAGTCTTGCAGGTTTCATTTGGAGCGCTCTTAACGGTTTGACTCCCTCTCTCTCTCTCTCTCTCTCTCTCTCTCTCTCTCTCTTTCTCTGTGTGTGTGTGTGTGTGTGTGTTTGTGTTACCGGTATCTATTTTAGATTTTATTTTTTTCTCATTATTTTTTTTTCCAACGGTACTTTACACTGCCAGCCTGTCTTTTCTTTTCATTGCATTTAATTTTCATTTTCAATTCATTAATCAAAAACAACAAACAAAAAATTTCTTTTAGTTAGTTCTATTGCTATTGAAGGAACTTACCAAATGCAGATTTTTACATTATCGCAGCTGTTAAATCTGATAAAGAAAATTATTCACTTTGTTGTTGTTGTTGTTAAGTTGTTGTTGTTTTCTGCCTTCCTGGAAAATTTGTAAAATCCGATATACGATAGTTCACCATGTGGCCGACGATTTGGATACCGGGACAAAATACCCAAAAATCTCTTAAGTCTCGGCCGCAGATTTATTAACACAAAGATTTTCTTTTTGTCTCTTCCCAAGAGAAATAATCGATGTTTTCTTCTTGGAGCTGAGAAATTGTTTGATTGTTTCCCTTGCCGAAATGAATGGGCGGTAAAAATAATTCAGCACATCTGTTTTCTCGGATGGACTCAAATTACACTTAACTGGAATTTGAAATACATTTAAAACAGCAAAAAAAAAAAAAAAGAAATTCTGATTATCTATGTCGACTATAGACCCTTTTCATCTACCGTCCTCCATATTGCGTGATTTGCAAACAAAATGGCAGCGTACCCCACTTGTAGGGCAGAAAGCGGTGGACAGCAGTCGAACGATGCCATCCTGTTATTGGGCACCCAACAGTACTAACCGGTTACGTGCTGGTTCTGGCATAAAAAAATGCATCTTTGCTTAGACTGAGCACATATTCAGATGCCATCACTAAGGCAAGTGGAGGTTTTTGCCCTACACGGTGCATTTCGAAGCCGTTCGGCTCCCCACAAACAACCGTAACGCGGAAGTGAAAGGGTCTATAGGCCAATTGCGAATGACGTCACAGAGTGTTTTTGTTTTGTTCTTCCGACACCCAAGATGGCCGGTGGATCAGCTGATGAGTGTAACTTCGAGATATGTCTAAGCATTTGAAATGCCTGCTGGTTGCATTGCAGTTGGCTGTTATGACAGGGGTGGAAAGGATGGATCCAAGCTGGTCAGATTCCCTACTATCCGTGTAAACAAGGGAAAGGAAGTGAAAGAATTGACCGAACGTCTCTCATGTGCATGTACACACGTGTCATTGTTTACTGTAGTTAACTACTTTTAGCTCGCCGCCGGTTGGTTCGCGACTCCTGAAGTGCTTGCAGTGCAAATCAGCTAACGAATCAAAATCAATGCCACAATCGCCATGGTGAGGCGTCCGTCCTGACATCGAAGACGACCGATATGCGCAATGGGCCTATTGAAACATTTGGAAGATGGTCTTTTGGTCTTTATTTTAGGGGGTTACCTACCCTTGGCATTTACACCTCACGTTTCTTATTTTATTTTTTTCTGGTTGTAGTAGGGATTAGTTTTTTAAATTTTTGCTCCGGGCAGCGGCCTTGTTCGGCCTGACCTTCTCGATTTCCAACTGCCAAGGTATCTTCAACGTTCACACTAGCCCTCCGATTTCTCCGTCCTTATCTGAGAAGACTAGGTGCTCAGTCCTACCTATCATAGAAACAGAGACAAGAATTCCCCCACCCCCTACAAAAAAAAAAAAATCCAAGATCCCTGCACCGATTGGGGATCGAACCCGGCACTTTCGGCATGAGAGGCGGGCCCTTTTCCTCTAGGCCAACATCTCCCCTGAAATTAGAAAGAAAAAATGCTCAAGCTTTTGAAGCTTTTCTGTAGATACGCCCTTGCAGCTTTTACAACACAAATATCAAATAAAGCAGCACGGTCACGCCACTGTTATCAAAGCTGGTTGACTTTCATTATAGAGAAAGTATTTCTTTTCTTGGTTTTGATTTAACAAATAATGCAAGTGGTACTGAAATCTCAGTCCTTATTTTCTACTCTTTCTTCCCTTCCAATTTGACATTCCTTCATTTATTTTTATCTTATTATCACTTGAAACGCCCGCGGGATAGACGGTAGTAAGAAAAACAACAACAAACATGAAAATGGAAAGTGAAAGACGATGGAGTAGAGGAAACAGTAAGAAAACACTGGTGAAAATGTGGCAACAAGAAACATAAACACTGAATAAGTGACAAAGTCGAGACTGTTCCAGAATGAACAAAAAAAAAAGGGGGAGGGGGGGGGGGTCTTGCATGCTCTTGAAAGGTCTTTACAAGGTAATAGAGAGAAAAGAATTAAGCTGGGTTCTCATGTGTACGGAAACGGAAACGGCAAAAAATCCCTCATATAATAAAATGAAAGAGTGTTTCCATGTGTACGGAAACGGCGTGCGGAAACATTCTTTCTATTTCACTACTTGAAGGCTTTTCGACGTCTCCGTTGCCGTTTCCGTTTCCGTATACATGAGAACCCAGCTCTAAAAGATTAAAATTTATCCACATCACCCCCCCCCCCCCCCCACACCAGCAACAACAAAATTTATTATTCATGATTAAATATATATTATTATTAATAAATATTCAAATATTATTTGAGTTGTGAGTTGTGAGTTGTGAACTGCTTCTTACAGGCTGCGTTACAATTTGCTCTGAGATAGAGAGAGGTAGAGAGAGACAGTGAGCCAGACAGGGAGAGAGAAAGAAACAATGTTGTGTGTTGAGCGCTGCATTCTGCTCTGTGGTTGACATGTTGCTTCTGTAAAGCGCATCGCGCATTTTAAATGGATATGCGCTATATAAATTCCATCCATTATTATTACTAGCTGACTTCCCCGTTCTACGAACGGGGTGGATGACATGCAGGGACATTATACACACACACACAACTGTCATTCAGTACCCCCATGACATTTTTCTTACCTTGTCTTGTCAGTTCTGGAGAACTTCTCTGTAGACCACATTTTCTGTGTGAAGAGAGCTGTTTCCCGTTAACAATCTCACAGTCCCTGGAGCCAACACGGCTCATGGCCACGTATAACTGTCCATGTGAAAAAAAAGGCTGCTGCACATGAATGCCAATTTTTGTCAAAGTCTGTCCTTGTGACTTGTTTGCTGTGATGGCAAAGGCCAGTCGGACAGGAAACTGTTTCCGTTTCATTTGAAATGGGAATATGTTGTCTGATGGCACAATTGGGATGCGAGGAATGAACAACTGTTTCCCAGAATGGGGTCCACATGCTATTTCAGCATCGATGATATGCTCATGTAGGTTCTGGACTGTGTAGCGAGTCCCATTGCAATGTCCATTTGCAGGATCTAAGTTGCGCAGCAGTATGATAATACTGTTTTTCTTCAGCATCAGTTTGTGAGGTGGCATACCCGAGGGACACAATGAGTTTATAAACTCTAGGGGGTACTGGTGCTCATTTTCTTCCACTGAATCGTGACTTCTGTATAATTTTGTTTCGCCAGGTAATTTCTCTAAAATTTTGCCATTTAGTTCATCAACATCCTTGTTTGTTGGACAAATGATTGAACGTGACGCCAGCCAATCAGAGTCATTATAGTTTACAAAATAGAATACAAAATCCAACAGCTCTTGTTCACTTTTCACTGTCATATCTTCAGGGAGTTTCATGGCAAATTCGCTAATACTTTTATCCACCAACTGTGTCCCATCACCGATGCTCAGCAGGTAGTCTGAAAATTCTGTTGATTCACCCGACAAAGCAACCCTCATATTTTCTTTCAGCTGATACACACTTACTTTGCCCCATAAATATGAAGACTTCAATGTTGCATCAACAATCTGAGGTCTGGCTCCATGACGAACAACAGGTAGTATTTGGCGCCAATCACCGGCAAGCAGCACTGTGATACCCCCAAATGGTGACTCATTCCCATGTAGATCCTGCAAGTAAGTGCAAGGTTCTGTCCACAGCTTCAAAAATGTGCTTATTTCCCATTGATATTTCATCAACTATCAGCAGTTCAGTTTTGCGAAGTAACATGCCAGTCGCATCACGGGGAGAAACATTGCACATTGAGGTTTCATTGATGATGAGTGGAACTTTGCATCTGCTGTGTAGTGTTCTCCCATTTGATAACAAAGTTGCTGCAATTCCTGACAGAGCTGTAGCCAGAGCAATTTTCTTGTGTGCGCGCACAGAATCAAGAATCAGGTTAATAGTGTGAGTTTTTCCAGTTCCTCCACTGGCATCCAGAGCAAAGATCTTTCCATATCTATTGAGAACTGAGTCCATTACTGCATCAAAAACTACTTTCTGTTGCCTATTAAGTTTTGGATATTCATTGTGGACTTTGTCTCTGAGCGCATCACAATTCTGATTCATTTCCTCGAAGATGATTGTCGGCATTCCATCTTGATATCTTTCTATCTCTGCTTTCGGCAGCTGAAAATCCTTGTCGAAAAGTAGTCCTTCGTGATCAAGTATTTCTTGAAGGTAGATCAGTACCTGATTTTCAATGATGTTGCTGAGCTGATCAGTATTGTGTTGCCTCATAACACCCCTACACAGTTCCATTTTATGTCTGTTCCAGAACTCTAGAGGATTTGCTGGTCTGTTGTAAATTAAGATTGTAGCCTTGGCCTTGGGTCAACAGCACCTTCCACAAAAGTATTAGCATTAAGAGCAAGTCCACATGTTGGCTCTCTTTTTCGTTGTCTAGGTCTATTTTCTACTATTTCAATCTCATTTTCTAGATCTAGGTGTTGACGATGCCTGACCCTCTCCTCCTCCTGAACTCTTCCAGTGTCTTCTAGCCTATCCCTCTCCTGAGCTCTTATATTGTCTTGTCTACGCGTTCTAGGAGAAAAGCAGGTACGATTGCTCTTCCTAGGCATTGTGCAACATTTATCTGGTCTATCACATGTTGCCACTGTTATTTACTAAATTTTATAGAGTAGATCTAACCTGAATAACACCACTGCACGCCTCACATTCACATGCAACCAAGTTTACTTGAAAAAAAGCTAACACCACTGACGCGTGCAAGAAGTGATACAATCTCATCCACATTCAGATTTCCTGCCTTTTAGAGAAAGATGACTTGTAAAAAAGCCAAATTTTAATTTAACAGAGGCCAAAAATAAGCCATACAGTTTCTTTTGTAGGCCATTATAAAATTCTTTTCCTGAAGGTAGGAAAGTCTATTTTTCACAAACTTAAATTTGAAAATAAGCTATGCTTGTTATTCTGCTGTCAAACAAAAAGTCGAAGGGTAGAACAAACATTACTTATATCACAATTTTTGCAGACCAAACTTAATTATGTGGAGGCCAATATTTTTCTTTTTGGGTGAAAAATATGCTAACTTGGCAAGTACTGAAATAAATTACTGTCCCGGGCAAAATGGCTTAAAAATAGGTTCGGTGAGTCATGGTGAATTCTCACCATTTCTATTCGCGATAAAAGCAGCAAGATATGATATTTTACCAAGCATAAAATTCCATTCTCATTAGCATCCTGCACATTTCCACTGGTCAACTAATGTAATGCATATTTTTGTATAATTTTTTGTTGTTTCTGTGGATCAGTAAGTGTGTCAACAGTTAGAGCCCTAGCTCCATTATAATATGATGATTATTAAAAGAAAACTAGAAGAGGGCGGGGGGCTTGCAGTTGGATTTATAGACCAGGAAGATAAAAAATATGTTGATTTCGGGTAGGCGAAGATGGAAAAATAAGCACAGAGTAAAGAAAAAATGTTGTCAGAGAACCGTACTGTTTTAAATGGTAAGCTCTTGCTGAACAGTGAACACAAGTCAATACTTCTCTATTCAGCTTTGTAATCAGACCACGGTCCCGTAACAACAGCCAAAGAAGAGGTTAAAAACGTCGGGAGGAGGAGGAGGAGGAGGACAATCCTGGGCTTAACTCCAAGCCAGAGAGAGTGAGCGAGAGTTTCCTGAACTTGACTTGACGCGGGTCGGCGCTGACTGGGAGTTTGACAACATCCTTTATTAGAATTGACAGTTACCTCAAGCGGGCCAGCGCTGACTGAGAGTTTGACAACATCCTTTGTTAGAATTGACGGTTACTTCAAGCGGGCCAGCACTGTCTGAGAGTTTGACAACATCCTTTATTAGCATTGACGTTTACTTCAAGCGGGTCAGCGCTGACTGAGAGTTTGACATCTTTTATTAGAATTGACGGTTACTTCAAGCGGGTCAGCGCTGTCTGAGAGTTTGACAACATCCTTTATTAGAATTGGCGGTTACTTCAAGCGGGTCAGCGCTGTCTGAGAGTTTGTCAACATCCTTTATTAGAATTGACGGTTACTTCAAGCGGGCCATCGCTGACTGAGAGTTTGACAACATCCTTTATTAGAATTGGCGGTTACTTCAAGCGGGTCAGCGCTGTCTGAGAGTTTGTCAACATCCTTTATTAGAATTGGCGGTTACTTCAAGCGGGTCAGCGCTGTCTGAGAGTTTGTCAACATCCTTTATTAGAATTGACGGTTACTTCAAGCGGGCCAGCGCTGACTGAGAGTTTATTTACTCCGACAATATCCTGTATTCAAACTGGTCGTCAGTCCACGCGGGTCAGCGCTGAGAGGGCTGATTGAGAATTTATTGAAATTGACAAGACTCTGTACTCGACTCTACCATTACTCTAAGGGATTCAGCACCGGCTGAATTTGAAGGCGTAATTTGACAACATCCTCTTGTCTGCATGGCCGTTAGACTGAGCGGGTCAGCCTGAATGAGAGTTTATATGAATTTGACAATGTCCTGCTTTCGAACTGCTCTCACTCCAAGTGGGTCAGCGCTCAATGAGAGTTTGACCGTCACTTCACGCGGGTCAGCACTGAGTGAGAATTTATTGGGTTTGACAACATCCTCTTTTCTGCATGACTTTTACTCTAAGCAGGTCAGCGCTGGGCAAGAACTGAGTTTGACAACATCCTCTACTCGAAAGCTTATTTCACTTGCCAGTTCCACGTGAGAGAAAAGTGAGGCAATGGATTTAACAAACGACCATAGCATAAATAACTGTTTACTCTCCCGCAGACAAACTGTAAAACCAAAACAAGAAAACAAAACAAAAAAAAACGTTGTACTCAATTTTATCATAAATGAAATAAAGGAAGTTGGAACATGACCAGGGGCGTAGCGTGGGCTGCCAGCATCCGGGGCAAGGAAAGTATGGCACTCTCTGGCCTGTTAGCATCTTGCAATGTTTATTTGCAGTCGTGCTGGAAAACTGAAGAATGTTCGAACACTGGAAGATTTTTTCTGTAAATGGGGGGGGGGGGGGATATGTGGCGGTGGGAGTGTTTTTTTTTATGGATGGGGGAGGGGGGGCAGGTATTTTTTTCATTAATTATTACTAATTAATTATTTTCTTCTTTTGAAGTTTTGCGCCCCTAAGAATTGTGGGCCTTGGACAACTGCCCATGTGGTTACGCCACTAATTTTTTTTTTCTCTTAGTCGTTGGTTTGTTCAGATTTAATTGGTGAACCTGTGCTTGTTGTCATGAATTCTGATTTTGTTTCAGGGACTAAGACAGTGTTACTTTCTCTGTTGTTGCTGTTTTTGTTTTTTTTAACCATTTACTTTGAAATCTTCTCGGCAATATTTTATTTTGATTTTGTTTAGAAAGGTGTAAGAATTTCGCCTGAAGCCTGATCTCGCTAGATCCACTCACAATAATCACATAAGTATATCAGGCGGCCTACTAGAATCAGTTGATTCTGTAACAAATACAATAATTACCATACTAATGTATTGTCCCGATTACCCATATAAGCATCGAATTAAAATCAAAAAGCCTAATGGTGAGTAATTACATCATCAGCAACCACTACAACAACAACGACAGCAGCAAGAACACAGAGAGTAAAACAATGCAGATGGGTGGCGGACATTGAGTCCTGGCCTCGGTGTGGCCGGAATTTTAGAAGATGTCAGGAAGTTAAAGGCCGAAACATCTAATGACAGAATCCACTCTTCCTCTGAAGATCGTCATCTGCCTCGCTCCACCTAAGGAGTTTCTTACCACTAAGACAATGAAACTCTTACTGCTCCTAGCGGTAAAGACATACAAGGCTAGAACAGCTGCAGCTGAACTGGTATATATGCCTTGATTTCTTGTCGCAAATTGACTCCAATATTGCACATAACAGTTATAACGAATATGAAATACTTTAAAACCAAAACTTTTATTTAGTCGGAAACGAAATATTCACAACAGCGATAGAAACTGCAGTTGGGGTTGTGTTAGTTCTTAAAGCTTTATACCCACAGTAATTGTGAGTGGATCTGGTCAAATCGAGATTGGAGTGAAAGAGAAAATGCCTGATAAAACTCTCTCAAAGGAGGACAAAAGAGTCTATGGAAACTGAGATTTGCTTATAAAATGAAAGATTAGCTATATTTCTGCATTCAGTGAAATATTTTGCTTGAACAAATCGTCTTAGAAATATCGTATTTTGATTTTTAAAAGAGATATGAATGTTTCACCTTGTAAGACTGCTAAATTCAGTTTTAACCGTCGAATGATGTCTGGGCAAATATTTTGCACACAGTACTGTTGCAGGCCAGATTCAGGCCAAACCTGCAACGTGTTTAATGTCAAATGATAGAAGTGGTGGGTGCAGTGGGGTGTTGTTCTTAATCTGTTATACTCGCCGCAGTCCATACTGCACTGACTGTTTCCAATAGAAACCAGTACAATTACGAACTTTTCAGGAAATATAAAAAATATTGTTATGTGATGCGCTAGGGAGTTTGAATGATGTGCCCTGGAATTAGACCGACAATACCTGCGGAAGGGACCGCCATGCCAGGACCGGACTGCTGAGGGAATCGGGGATGGGGCGCGGGAGAGAAGAAGGAATGCTAATAGAGGGCCATTGTTCGAACAAAACCTGAAAAAGGTTCAGTGACCATTCAGTGATCGACTGGTCAGCTCTACGACATCTTTTTCCTGCCCAATACTAACGGACAAGACCATAAACCTTTCTAACATTTCCAGATTATCTCCACATGTGAAATCCATGTTAATCTAGGATTAAGGGTAGACTTGCCGCCTGAGCTGTTTGTTGATAGACAATGCCAGCACATTTTTTACCTGGTATCTTTGGCGTATGGTATGGCGTGACATGGTCTATGACTAATTCATACATAATAACATTAGAGGGGGTGGGGGAAGAGGGAAAAGGGGGAAGAGATGGAGAGTAGGGAGGGAAGAGGAAGGGACGGGGTGGGGAACAGAGGGTAGGGATGAGAAGGGAAGAGGAGGGGGAAGGAAGGGGTGGAGAGTGTCATGATCACATTAGGATCATAAATGCCGTGCTAGGTCACGACGTTAGTGAGTTAATTTTTACGATCTTGTTGATTATAACCAGCGTAATTTGTCCTTGAGCTGTCCTCGTGAACAGTTTGTTTTGAAACACCTTTTTTCTGATAGATGGAGAGAAGGAGGGGCGAGATAGAATAAATGTATAGCTAGGAATGACAGAGCAGTTCTCGACCCCGTGATTTTGATTAACATAGATAAGGGGCGAGTAAAGGTAGTTTATTTAGACGCTTAGTTGGCGTTCGGAAATTCGTGCATAAGAGTAGAAAGCACGGGGTTGGAAGATTTTAGTAGTTAATGTTTCGCATTTTAAATTTGTCTAGACCGTAAAATTGACCTTGATTTTGGCGCAAGGCCATGACAAGCATAAATTAATATTGCAGGCTGAGCTCCCAGCGGCTGCACCAATCAAATGTATGAATCTGGACGGAAGGTCGAGACATAGCTTTAGTATTTAAACCCGTGCAGAGCTTAGATAGAGGCCACATGTAGACAATCCATTTACGAGGTGGACGGCGATAGTCCTCAGCCAAATGAGAGACATAGAGACGCAGTTGAGCAGTCCATATTGTGAGGAGCGTGATGTTTTAAAGCTCCAGAGCCTAAGCTACTTGGTTTGATACGAACCCACAGCGTTTACATCCAGCGCTCTCACTCCCAGTGAGGGCCTAATGGTGAGAGTTCATACTAATTTGTAATGATGAAAGTGAACCGTTCTACTTACTTTTGAAGACAGTTTCAGAGCTACCGCCAGACAACGCATGGTTGTACAAGCATTCTCCATGGCGTGTCTAGAGGAAATGTCCATATCATAACATGTCTCATTGAATTAATAGAATTTAAACTGTTATATCCGTCGCCACGTGCGCGGATTCTATTTGGCTTCTAACTCATATGACCTGCAAGTAGTTAGAGTGAATAAGTTAGTCTTTATAGAAAGCTGTAGTTTCATTAGTTAGATTCAGTTGCCTTTGAATTGATATTTATATTTATAATTATTTTTGTTACATTAATTCCTGTAATTAAACTGCCCTACAGTTCTGCTAAAAATCAAAGCAACTGATTTATTTAGTTTTCAGAGTGCAAGTATTTTTTTTGTGTGTTCGTCGATTGTGGGAGCGGACCTCGAAAGAGTGTCAGTCGAATTCTCCCCATCTAACCCACATCGCGACAGAGAGGGTAAAGAGAGAGAGAGGAAAGTATAAAGGGAGGGAAGAGGAGGAGAGGGGGAGGAAAAGGAGGAGAGGGCTGGAAAGAGAAAGGGGAGGAAGGGAGATGGGAGAAAGGAAGAGAGGGCTGGAAAGAGAAAGGGGAGGAAGGGAGATGGGAGAAAGGACGAGAGGGCTGGAAAGAGAAAGGGGAGGAAGGGAGATGGGAGAAAGGACGAGAGGGCTGGAAAGAGAAAGGGGAGGAAGGGAGATGGGAGAAAGGACGAGAGGGCTGGAAAGAGAAAGGGGAGGAAGGGAGATGGGAGAAAGGACGAGAGGGCTGGAAAGAGAAAGGGGACGAAGGGAGATGGGAGAAAGGACGAGAGGGCTGGAAAGAGAAAGGGGAGGAAGAGAGATCGGAGAAACGAAGAGAGGGCTGGAAAGAGAAAGGGGAGGAAGGGAGATGGGAGAAAGGAAGAGAGGGTGGGGAATTGGGGGGGGGGGGAATAGCTAGTTTATGACAACACAAATGGATGTATATAGAGAAGTTAGGATTTTTCCTGCGTCAAATTACCAATGAGTTACAGATGCCTGATTTCTCTCTTTTGTAAAATTAATTATGTAATTAATTATTATTATTTCGAACTGAAAGAACCAGATACCTGTTGTTCTAAAGAGTCATAATACCACGTTTTACATGAGGACGGCAGCCAAAATAAACACAATCACACAGACAGACAGACAGACAGGCAGGCAGGCCGACAGACAGACAGGTAGGACGCCAGACAGACAGACAGAAAGTCATACAAACAAACGGACAGAAAGACAGACCAAACTGACAGACAGACAGACAGACAGACGGATAGACAGACAGACGCATACACAGAATAAAATCGATTCTACTGCACACTTAACCCTCGAGCGGCAAATTAAAGATGACCTTATCCAGAAATATGCTAAGAGGATTGAAAATATCCACATAAATGCAAAATGATAATAATAATAATAATAATAATAATAATATCTTTAAAATTCTTTGCAAAAATAACATGCTAATCAAAATGGGAAACATCAGGCACCATTTGACCTTTCTCAGACACTGAGCCCTGGTCACAGGTTCAAGTTCAAGTTTATTGTACACCTGGCGGCCAATTCAAATACCCACACAAAAGCATCATACAAAGAATCTGTGAAAAACATTTCACAACAACAAAGAACAACAACAACAACCTGCACAGTCATTCACTCTCTCTGCTCCTTGTTGTTTACTACCATGTATATCTATACTTACAATAATATACAATAAAATATAACTTATAATTGCCAGCAACAGAGAATTGAAAAGCACGGAATTATTTTTTTCGGAGACGCCTTTTTTAGTTTTCAATATAGCCTGAATAGTATTTTGATAGCTCATTGTCTGGCGAGAAAGAGGCATAAATGGAAATTGTCTGGTTTGCCGCACAGAACGGAACGCCCCAGGGTACTTGACCCATTTTCTGCTTTGCCCCTACCCCTCACCCCCGCGGTATCAACTTCCTGAACCAGAGAACATCATAATATTTGCCATATTATTCGGTTTAAATCGGTCAAAAAAGAATTCTCAGATAAAAACTGTCTGGATCAAAATGTCTCTCAAATCGGTCAAAAGATATTCTGAGCTAAGCTGTCTGGCTCGCAAATGACAATACCGTCTGTGAAGTGCATGAACTCAACCGCATTATTCGGTCTTCAGTAACTGGAATATAACATTAAAACATTAGATGGGATATTGATAGGTGGGGGGGGGGTGACAATAGGACTGGACTTGGTGCAAAGTAATAGTGGGGAGGAATAAGTTATTTGCGGACCGTTACGCTGCCATGGCATAGATGAAGACCGCTAAACAAATGACATGATTGTTACAGTTTTAGGTCTTTAGTTTATAGGCTCCACTAATCTTAGCATTTACACCTTACGTTTTTAGGTTTTATTTTTCTTGTTCTTGTTTCTGTGTGTTTTTGTGGTAGGGATTAGTTTTTAGAATTTTGCCCGGGCAGGGCCCTTGTGCAGCGTGCTCTTTTCGATTTTTAAGTGCCCAAGTATTTTTAATATGAGCAACGTGCACTCAGACAGAGTTTTTCGTCCTTACCCAACAAGACTTAAGTGCTCGATCCTACTTACCAAAGAATAAGGGACAGGAATTTTTTCCCCCGAAAAAAAATTCCATCATGCCTGCACCCGTCAGGGATCGAACCTGGCACCTTCGGCATGAGAGGCGAGCGCCTTGCCTCTAGACCATAGCGTCCCCAAAATTTTACAGTAGACGCAAAAAACAAAGACAAACAAACCACATATTATTTTGCTTTGCCCTTCGCTCTATTATTCAATTTAATCTTTGTTTAATTCCCAGTTTGCAGTGACCAAAGGTAACCAGTGGCCTTACAGAAATGAAATAGGAACATTGACTACGCTTCTTTCTACAAGATCAATCTGACCAAGACTGGCGAATACAGTTATTTCTCTGGTAACAAGGCAGTGTGACAAGTCTATCCGTGGTCTTTAAGCATTGTCTAGTTACCGTTGAAATGTTCATTCCCAGTGATTCAGGAAAATACCTTTTTTTTCCGGGGGGGGGGGGGGAGGAGGAGGGGGAGTTCTGTAAAGATATTACAAGATGGTGAGTTTAGGAGAGCGGGGGGGGGGGGGCTGGTCGCACAGGGGCAGCGAAACTTCTTTTTTTTTTACAGCCGCAGTTTTGGGTCACGTGAAGGAACAAATCAACTGTCAAGTTTCCCCTTACCCATTCACTCTAGTAGAGCATCGCAAATACTTGTAGCTTTTGTGTGTGTGTGTGCGTGTGTGTGTGTGTTTGTTTCTTTCTTTTTGTAGCCCCATTATAACCTATACTAGAGCACTTAAAAATCTTCTCGCTTCACCTGTGGGGAATTCAGTAAATTATCGAGAGCTTTCAAGAGATATTCTAGAGTAAATATTAGGGGACCTTGTTTGTTCCAACTTTAGTTGTCGCACAACAGAGAATGTCAGTGCGAAACGTTTCCGTCCTTAGTATTACGATAAGGAGTTTAGATAGATCGGAACTGCGAAACAGCTTGATAAGTACCACAGCGTATTTTAAACAAGTGTCACTGTGCACATTTGTTTTACTTCTATGTTCTAAATTATCTCCACTTTTTCAGATTGGACATAAAAGAATTAAGGTCGGATTTTATCAGTGGGAGATTCACACACTTTCCAAAAGAAAGTTCAGACAGTGGTTTCCCTTTTCATGAATGGACTGCCCATTTTAGTAAGCATGAACAGAATTAGAACGGGATTTTCCAGGCATCAAATCTGTATGTGAAAATATTGAAGCTGTCCCAGCAAATAAAATACACGATTTTGTTGGTGTGGTGAGAGCACGGCATGGTGGCCTTTACTACATGTATTTTAGCTATACGAGAGAACAATGACCGACAACTCTTGCCAGCTTTCCGCTTTCAGCATTGCACCTTATAGTTTAATGACTTATCTCCCTTCAAACACCTTACGAACTCTATCATTTAATTATCCCCCCTTGAGTCGCCGGAAGCCATTTTCAGTGACCTTTGCAATCCGATTTATTTCGGGCCTTTTAACAAGATACTCCTGTGTGATAAACGCAATCTTTCTACAGGGCTAATTGCCTTGACGCCAGGGGGCGCTGTCAATTTTGAAATCAGATTACGGCCTGGGGCTTACCGAGCATTCCCCTCCCCTCTCCGTCCAATGTATGTTTTGTTTTCCTTACACATTTTTGGGGGGGGGGGGGGGAGTCTGTTTTTGTTTTGTTTTTAATTTTCCAACAGGTTCTAGTGCTCTCTGCTTACACAACATTTGAATGATCATTCATTGTTGATTTATGAAAGAACATTTTACAAAAGAGGCTTCTTGCCTTCTCAAGCCTTTGGCAATATTCATCATCTGTCGTTATTTTACACTTTCCATTTTTTATGCTATGTTTGCACACAGTGCCGGATTAAGGCAAAGGCTTTATGGGCGGCAGCTGAGGGGCGTCCGTCAGTTGAGGGCCTCCAGAGATTAACTGAGATTACAAATATCAAAACCACATGTTAACTTTCATTACAGATCGTTCTCCTTAAAACAAATACATGTAGTTTTATTATTTTTGAAAACGGTTGCGAGGAAGATATTATACTTTATATTATGTTGCAGAAGTTGAATAAATCGATGTCAAGAATTTGGAATTCGTACTTTATCTGTAACTGGGAAAGGGGGGGGGGGGGTTGTGGTCACGGTACCCCCGAGGCCCGCGAAATTGTACTGTGGTCCTGTCTGCACACCTCAGACTACACTAACGATGATCAGACATTGGGCTTCCCTTAACTCAGCTAATGACAAAAAATTATATTACTTGCATACTTTTTGTTTACAGCGCCATCTATCCTTGAAAGTTATCGAGCGGGATTAAAGCATGCAGGGAAAGGGGATCCTGAGAGGTCAGGTCTAAGGTGTGCATCTTGTTCAGTCCAGTTCTATCACATAACAAATAACAACGCCTGATCTAAACACTAAAAAATCTGCACTTTCCTCACCAGCTTCATGCTCATAATCTTTTTTTTTTTTTTTTGCATTGTGATAATTTAAACACCTGAAATCGCTGCCAAACTGCTGGAATGTGATATCGGGGCACATGACTGTTTTTTATATAGAGCCCGGACAGAAACGGCTAGTTTGAAGTTAAATTTTGAGTCTGAGTTTGTAGAAAGTACGTGGACACGATAATAGCCATATTGTGCTAGAAAAAACAAAAAGACAGACAAAAGACGGAATAGACCAGAACGATGGGACAGGAGGGGACTTTACCAAAAGTACCCACCAACCAACTCCCTATGAATGTTAAGATCATACAACATGGAAAAGACAGAGCATAACTTCAAAAATTGTCCTTCAAGAGGATAATACAAATTATTATCCACAATTCCAGTCGTCCATTGTGAACTACATTTTCTAAGTGAAAACTGAGTTGTAAAACCGCATATTGTTTGATTTTGTTGATGTCTCCGGATTTTTGGCGTGCGTCTTGCAACTCGCTCTTATTGATGTTTGGCGGCGGGTCGAAAGGTAGTTCTGCGAACGTTGTGATGAGAAAAAAATTAATGTTTGTGCGTCGTTATAGAAATAGACAATATACAACAAAAAGAGACGTTTGCCGCAGAGGCAAAAAAAGATCGTGTTGCTCTGTGCTTTCTATATTGTTCAATTTCCATTTTTATGATGTCCTAAAAAAACCATTAGTCGTTCAAAATCATAACCCAAATAGAATTATAGAGCATTTTGGAATGTATTTTTGTATTTTGTATACTTATTTAACCCGTTCAGTACTGAAATAGCATTGATGTTAATCCATTTTTGCTTCATCAGTTACAGGTCTTGTTTCTCCATAACAAGCTTCTAAATACAGATCAGAAGAGTGATTTAGATTCATATTTAGCATTCAAAACAGCTGAAATATTAATGGATCTGAATATGAAATGGATTCATGAAATTCTAGCTTTCACAGCGTCAGTAGTCAAAGGGTTAATTCTGGTTGGGAAATTTTGAGTTAGTGCCATCGAAGCCCATTTACAACTGAAGCACACATTGTCCTCGCCACAATGCAGAGCCGGTCGCCGGTTTTTTTTGTATTTGGGGGGGGAGGGGGGGGGGAGGAATGAGGTGTAAGGGAGGGAGTGGTAGGGATACATTTTATTTAATTTTGCCCAGGCAGCGGCCTGTTGAGCCTGTTGTTTTCGATTTCCAGCTGCCAAGATATCTTTAAGTGCGCAACGTGCACAAAGGTCCTTCGAGTTTTTCGTCCGTTTACGCATGATTCAGTCTGTAAAAATAATGATGCTTGAACGGTTAATTTGACTTAGATTGGCGTATATGTTTTATTTTTTTTTACATCAGATTTTCAAACTGAGAATTGTATTATATTCAAGTCAGAAAGTACAGATATATAATAATAGTAAATATATATATAGATATATTCTTTTTATCTACTCACATTCACGTTCTGGTTCTACGATGTCAAAGCTTCCATATTATTTTTTTCGACAAAGTAGTACTAAAGAGACAGATGCTTTCAAAGGCGCATGAGTCTCCGGCGTTGCAATAGCACTATAATGACACTGGTCTCCATTGCCGTTCCTTGCCATTTCAGAATACAAAGAAACTGAAAGGGCAGTTATTAAGTTGTTAAAGAAGGAACTACCTTCAAAGGGGAACCTGAGAGAAGAAAATTGGGTCTTGTCTTGCCTTGTCAAGAAATTCCGTGAAATCTAGGGAAATAGTCCAGGAAAGGCAATTCTGTATCGTCACAGAGTGTTTTCCCTTTGAAAAAAGGGAGAAAAACAGTGGGGGAAAAAAGGCCGGTGTTGTCTAAGAATGCTCTCCCTTTAGTCCCGGTCTTCCTGTTGTGTTGTAGCCAATAATTGACGTGGATTGTGTGTGGGCGGGATTGCTCGGTAAGTAATAGGGTAGGAGGGTGGATTGGGTGGGGGAGATGACGGGTGGGGGAAGGTAGAAGATTTGTTCATCCGCCCGTCTGTCTGTCTGGATGTTTGTCTGTTTGTCCATCCATTCATTCCAGATCTATCTATCTATCTATCTATCTATCTATCTATCTATCTATCTATCTATCTATCTATCTATCTATCTATCTATCTATCTATCTATCTATCTATCTATCTATCTATCTATCTATCTATCTATCTATCTGTCCGACCACCCACTAATCGATCAATCCATCCATCCTTTCACCCACCCATCCATTCAATCTGTCTATCTATCTGTCTATCTATCTGTTTGTCTGTCTGTCTTCCATCTTTCTATTCCTACTTCAAGAACCACTCAGGAAGTGAATCCACGCCAGCCTGAAATCTCATTCATTGTTCTGTGCATCTCCTTGTCCGCCTCTCTCCTCAAGTACAGCTCAACAGACAGTCATAGCCAGATTGGATGACATCATAATGACGCCAGCCGGACAGAGAGAGAGAGAGAGAGAGAGAAATGGAAAAGGGCAGGGAACTCTGGTCTAATTAGTTCTAGATGAGTTGTGTTTCTGTTGTTGCGTTCTGGTCATTCTCTCTTGTTTTAGCCAATGGTCCAGTCAGACAATATGGCCACAACAACAAACTAGAACGACAAAAGTGGCCGGAATTTGTCTGTGTCTGTTTCCTCTTGTCCTGATCAGCTCAGAATGTTCCAGAAAATAAAACAGAAGGACTGAATTTGAGACAGGACTGTCGGTACGTTGGTCTAAATGTGGATTCCGTGTATTGTAAACAAGCAGTTCCGACTCACGGAAAGTTGATTCTACAAATAACAAATGATTCTTTTTATCCACACTTTAGAGTTCACTTGACCACAAGACAGAGCATGAAACAATTATTCATTTATATGATGTGTGTTTGTGTGTATGTAACTATATTCTATATAAGCCAATTCATATAGCCTAAAATGATCCCATATAAACAGTGGCAGTTTTTGGCAAAATGAATAAGACACCTGCACAGAAGAAGAGAAACCAAGCGGTACGGGTTTAAATCTAAAGAAGAGCCTGGCGACGAAAAAAACAGCAAAAAAAGATGGGTGATGAACACCGAGAATCATGAAGACGTTAGAAAGTTAATGGCCGAAACATCTAATGAAAGAATCCGCTCTTCCTCTGAAGATCGTCATCTGCCTCGCTCCACCTGAGGAGCTTCTTGCCACCTATATAAATATGCATATAAAAAAAAAAAATTAAATTCAGTTCCCCAGCATACGGTGGTAGCAGAGGTTAAGATTCTAGACAGGGGCAGAAAATGCTTCACAGTGACTCACATACCATCACTGAATAAACATCAAATTAAAATGAAATTAAAATACCAAAATAAAAAAAAAATAGAAAAAACATGATGGCTTGCTAGAAAGAGAGAGAGAGAGAAAGAGAGAGAGAGAGAGAGAGAGAGAGAGAGAGAGAGAGAAAGCATAATACATCTAAAAGAAATGGTATAATACACATTGTAGATACACGTACATTATTTTCACATAAGATAATTAGATATGGCACCGGGCACTATCCTTAATAAATCCATGGACCAATCGTTCCATCTCTCTCTCTCCTCTCTACTTTCTCTCTCTCTCTCTCTCTCTCTCTCTCTCCCTCCCTCTCTCTCCCTCTCTCTCTCTCTCTTTCTTTCTCTCTCTCTCTCCCTCTCTCTCTCTGGCCTAGAAAGCTTCCCATATTCTACGGTCTTACCAAACATACTAGAACTGATAAGATAAGACAGCTTGTGCTTTTAGCGTGGACAGATTTTGCACTGCCACCTAGCGGCAAACGCGCGGAAGTCATGAAAAGTACCGTATTTTACAAAGCCCAATAGGGAAAATATTGAATTTTGTTCACCGTTCAGCTATCGCTATGGGCCTTGATTGTCATCACTCATTGTGGAATTATAACCTCAATCGCTGTGGGAAAACTCTGGGTATTTTTTTTTTTTTTAAGTCGCTGTAGCATTGACACAATTTTGCATCATAAATTTACCATTATATCAAGTATTCATTCCATACAATGCGCCATGGGCCCCGCCCCCGATCAGCGCGCAAATTGTGTGCACGGTTTTTGTTTATGGTCCGAAGAAGACAGTGTCTCATCTTATCGTTTCTATTGTCTTTGGTCTTTCTGCAGATTTCACTAAGCACTCATTTGTGGAAGGGAAATTGCGGGCAAGGAATTGGACGCGTAATATCTTCACCGGTGCGGTGGGCTTACTGCGGGGAGCCAAAACAAAGATCATTGTGTTTCACATTTTTATAACTTCTTATCTAAAAATACCTGAAACTTGAATCAACACAACCAGTCGATATAAAGGTGACTGGGCTGGATAAAGTCAACACTTAAGAAAAGCAATCTTATAATTTTTGAAACAATCATTTAAGCTGAGCAAAAACAAAAAAAGGGGGGGGGGAGGGGGGGGGGGGAAATTGCACTACAATGAGTTACTCCCGCCACTATTTTCATTTATAGTAAGATATTGTTAGATGATAGGTAAGGGAGGAACTGAAAAACAAGAGTTGGGAATAGATAAAATTTTGGGAAGTGGCTTTATACTTATCAACCTCGTGTAACAGACTTAAGTCAAGAGGGCTTTTCTCATATAATTATTTAATTTTTCTTGCATTTCTTATTCTTCATTAACCTCTGTACCCACCCCCATCTCTTTCCACATACCCCCAGCCCCTCAAGTTGGATCTTGTCATCTGCTTTTTCCTCGTCTTTATCTGGCAAGGAAGACCTCACGAGGAGTACGAATAACAAAGATGGCTGATTCGGGCTAATGTGCCACATTTCAAACTAATGAACCTTGGCACTGTTTACTAAAGGTATCAATTACACATTGCCATGGCACACACAGCCAGGATAAATCAATGCCAAGGTCTAACAGTTAATGAGGAAAGTGGACCTTGGACCCGGAAACTTAACCGGTTTTATTCCTTTGACGAAAATATCATGAGACTTCATTCCATCACGCCTTGTTCTTTCTGAAAGAGACTTAGATCTACAATTTCATTAAAAAACTTTTAGACACATTTACAAAAATGTGTTTTCAGATCTATACAAAACAGGTTTTGACAACTTTACCAAGTAATGACATTTAAACGGAAGTATTTAATTCTCAAAGACCAGAACAAACAAGATAACTAAGCTGGAACTCACCAACAGTTTTGCTCTCCTGAATCACCTCCCAGGGGAGGCAAGCGTGGAACAAGTTTGGGAAGGGACAAAGAAAATATGGACGGAAACATGCGAGGCAGTGGTGGAGAAAGGGACAAGGCAGCACATTCCAAGGAGTGGATATCATCTGAGACACAAACGAAGACAGAAGAGATGAGGGCCAGAAAAGCAGTACTCAACAATAACAAGACCAGAGCAGCCAAAGCAGAAGCACAGCGACTATACATAGAGGCAAACAAGAAAGTAAAGGCAAGCATCAAGAAGGACATGAAAAACTTTGTAGAGTCCTTGGCAGAACGAGCAGAGGAAACAGCTGGACAAAAGAACCTACGGGAATTGTACACCATTACAAGGATTTAATTCTATTTGTGAAACTCAAATTGGTGAAGCTCTGAAAATCAAACATAATTAAAGTACCCCAAAAAGACTGTGAAAGGCTCGAAGTGGCCGCTATGGTGCCGACGCGAGGTTTAACCCAAAAAGCAAACTTAAAACTCTTTCGGCCTGTTAATTATGGTGAAGGGAGGAGGCAAGAATAGATGGAAAACATACGAGAAGAGTAGGTCAGCGCATGAGACTGTGTTGTGTTGCAGTCGCCTCGCAGTCGCGCCCCATTTTTTGAAAAAAAAAATAGGCCAGTGAGTGGAGATGGACACACACGAGAGTCACGAGCACACTGCACAGTCAATGCGATCATGAAACGTAGACCAAACTGCAACACGACAGAAAGTCGCACGTCCTGCGCTTGGTCTAATAGCAAATCAAAATGGCACTTGAGCCGGGACATTATTTTTAACACAATGTAGACAATCTACGACAAACATTCTGTACAGTATGAGACATGAGATGAAAACCTATCTGTTGCCGACATAACCTCGGGGTGGATGATCCTGTTTTTACACCCCCCCCCCCCCCACACACACTTTTCCAACCTCCTGCCACAATTAACCTGCTGAACCAGAGAACATCATAATATTTGCCATATTCGGTGAAAAAAAAAATCGACCAAAAGAATTTCTCAGTTAAACTGTCTGGATCAAAATGTGGCTGATTCAGAAATCGGTGAAAAGATTTCCTGGTTAAGCTGCCTGGCCCATAACTCACATTACCGCCTTTGAACTGCACGGATGCTACTGCTTTATTTAAGCTTCAATAGATACAATGAAACAAAATAAAACCTAACGAATTAATCCTAAAATTACATGATTAATTGTCTGTTTTGCTAAGCATTCCTTAGTTCTTGTCTGTTCTCTATCTCCATTTTTCTGAAAGAAAAAAAACTGGAGACCTTTTAGTATGTAGAAGAGATATAAAAATGCACACTTTGACACTTGTTTAAAATACGTTCTGGCACTTATCAAGCCGTTTCACATTTCTGCTTTATTCTAACTCCTTATCATAATAATAAAGCCGCAGAGTTTAACTTCGAATTTCTCAGTTCTGCAAAAAAGGGGAGTTGGAAGAAACAAGAACTAAAGTCACGATTATTTAATTTAGTTTCCAGTAACAAAAATAAAAAAATCAGACAAATGTTTATCTGGCTGTTTGTTCATGTGGACATCAATGAAACAGCGGACATCATAGCAACATAATTCCCTGAAAGAAACACATCTCAAAATGGACGGAAAATCGGACGCCTGTTGAATGAAAATCTCCTTCGTCTTTGACAAGGCAGACCGAAGGATAATGATAATGAAGAACATGTCGTCGTTCGTGGAGGTTTGACAAAGGGCGGTGGTCATTATGTTCAGAAATAGATGACGTTCCTGACACCCAGCCATTTTAGCGTCCATCTCGGCGCTAGTTCTGGAGCCAGGTGACACCATTTCCCGCACACGGTCAGCTGACACTGTTCTATTTCTGTCGCTGGAAAGACATGTGAGATTACTGGATGACGACAACATTTTGAACACTGACGCAAAAAAAAGAAAAAATAAACCATAAAAAGAAAGCGTCGGGTATTTGCCATTTTGTTGTGTGTGCATTTTTGTTTTTTCGAGAAAATGAGGATTGAAGTTTGGTCGGCAAAAGGCTGACATGCATAAAACATTACGTGACAAACATATTTCGAAACGTTTCCAACCGATTGGAATGAGAGAATAAACCCAGAAGAGACAACCATTTTCATGACAACACCTCAAAACTGGCAAAATCTCCCATACAATAATATGGCCTATACTCCTCGATTTATAAGATTGCAAAAAATTGTTTTCTGGCACGGCAGCTGAGCATGGGCACTCATAAAGATTAGCTGTAGTCCAAAACTGAAGAATTGAAACTCTTAGGAGAGCAATACATAATTATGTAGCCTTGGAACTAAATTTTAAATTTCGCAAGAGCACATATTCTATGACGTCAGATGAAAGAAACCAACAGACATAGTTAGGGCGCTGTCAGTATCTCAAGTAATAAAATATTTTTTTGTTGTTTTTTTTACCGTCAGCCACACAGCGATTATGCCGAAGTAGATTACAGAATTTCAGATCTAATTTTGTACTTTTATAAGTAGCAGAAGAACAGAGAAAGATTGAGACGTGCAATACAGTGAAGCTCGCATAATCCGAAGTCGACGTAGAAGTGTATTCGACTTCGATATACCAGAGTTCGATTTACCAGTAAGCAGAGAAATAACCACTATTATGCATTTTATTGACTCCTTGACACACCTTGGCAGATGCTCAGGAAATATCCTCGGTAACGAGCTATGCACAGGCGTGACATACTGTAAAGAGAACGGTAAACAATAGTAACACAAAAAACAATGCTATTACTAACCACAGGCGTGTCTTGTTATGTTAACTAATCCAGACAGCAACCCGACAGAAATCCAACGCATGGTACTGACATCCAGTTTGCACATAGGAATGGCATTGTTCCTGCGTAGATCCGCAGATCACGACATCGCCCCGACGTCTGTTTGATGTCGAAAACCAGCCCCTTCGCTAATCCTACCAACCTTACGTAAATCCTGTATAAATCTACGCCGGGTTGACGTGGGCAAGCTGACTGGGAATTTCATGCATTCTGTTATGAAGAAATACTGTATTCTAAAATGACGTCAAATTCACATTTTTACATCGTCTATAGAATGAAACGTGCAATATCTATATTAATAAATCTATATTAATAAAAGTGAAACCTTACGACAATTGCAGCGCGCCTTTCGCTACTCCTCTGTTAATGCTGATTCGGTGGCCCTCAGATTTTATACAAGGCTTAGTATAGGCTGTCGTCGTGTCCCCGGCACAGAAAATAAAAAAATAATTAATAACTCGCAGAACGTTTGTATTAGTTACTAGGTTGCGACACATCGGCGTTCGGTCTATTTTTTCGGCAAATTAATGTAACTAAGATTGGTTCCGGTATAGAGTGTATCACAATCACATAACAACTTCCGGTTAGGACTGGTTTGAATGATGAGATTGAGTTCTAAGTCTATCAAGTATAAAACTTTGTGTGTTCTCAATGTGTCTAGACTGGGAAAAAGAAAGGGTCTGGAATTGGGAGATTGACGCTGCAGGGCCAAAAGTACAGGTTTGTGTTTTCAATATTATTCCTAGGAAAATATCATAATATTTCTTTTCCATTAACACATGACGTTATCACTTCCTGCGATGTGCAAACTAACTAACCGTGCGCAAATCGTAGCCATTTCACGGATGCTGGCGGGACGCGCAGGACGTCAACGTGCAAGAGGAGAGCAGTAAAACGTATCTAAAAACAAACAAACAAAAATTAAATCAAGCTAAAGGAACAGGCAAAATGAAGCAGGTCCGTAATAATCACCCAGAACTGAAACTAATAAATCGCTTTATCCTGGGCAGGGCCGGGAACTCAGCTAGTTAGGGTATAATTTTGATCTTGTCCAATAAATTTCTTATAATAAGCACATATCAGTACCAATCATGTGGTAGGGAATTGACTATTTTTTTATTTTATGTATGTTAGTATGGACATCTCTGTGATATTTTGCTGGATACGACTTCATTATTATCGTTATCTGTCAGGCCAGAGTTTTCTGCTATTGTATGACAGTACACAATACAGCCTGCTACTGTCACCCCCACTGTCTTGTGGGTCATCTCGGGAGAGAGGAAGACCAGGGGAAGGTAACCCTGAATACAAATACCACACTGCCTTGTGTGTTGCTATGATAGCAAAGGCTATGGGAGTAAACCCAGACAGAAAATCAGGAGTGGAGACCCGAAGGTGGTTGTCAGGGAGAACTGCATCAAACTGGCTTCCAGCATCTCCTGCAGCCGGACTAGTTCCAAATGTATTGACCTGGTCTCTCCCTTGGGTTTAACTAGAATGGCAGAGAGAGGGGTGGTGCCTCTGGGCAAAGCACCATCTCTTAAAAATAGCCCAGGCAAGGCAGCAAAACGAGGAGGCGTTTGCTCGGGCTTGGCAAGCGTCTGTCTCTCCTCTATAAGCCCACCCATTTCCGATTTGGAGAGGACACTGCAGCCATCCGTTACGGATGGGCACAACACGGGAGGTGGCAGTTACCGGTGATAAGCTCAATCCATTTGGCGTACGGATGAGCGCCAGGGGTCCCCTCTGTCGGTGGGAGCGGCTTTTCAGCTGCATTGATCAACTACCGCCCGCCGTAACCTGGGCAGCCCCCAGGCAGTTGGGTGTTGTTCCGCCACGTCAGCCTGCTTCATAAGGTGGTTGGAGCTAGACCAAAAGTCGAAAAGCTGACGTAAAGTGTGCACCTGGCAAAAACAGAAAAATACTAAAACTTGGTACCTGGAACGTCAGAACAATGCGCCCAGGCTTGCAACAGCAAGATCTCACTGATATTGACTCCATCAGGAAATCCCAAATTATTGATCGAGAACTTCAGCTACTAAACATCGACATCGCTGCCCTTCAAGAAACTCGACTTCCCGACTCCGGGTCAGTCAAAGAAGAAAACTACACCTTCTTCTGGCAGGGCCTTAGCAGCGAACAGCCGAGAATCCACGGCGTGGGCTTCGCCATAAAAAACTCCCTTATCAATTCGATCGCAACTCCAATTGGAGTGTCAGAACGCATCATGACACTCAGACTGAACACCCGGTCTGGTTTTACCAACATTATCTGTGTCTATGCCCCAACACTTACCTCCTCTGACGAAACCAAAGACATTTTCTACGAGGCATTGCAGAGGACTCTCCACAACATCCCTCTCACCGAAGGCCTGCTAATTCTGGGTGACTTTAACGCTCGAGTGGGAGCAGATCACTCCGCATGGCCAAAGTGCATTGGGCACTTCGGCATTGGCAACATCAACGAAAACGGGCAGCGCCTTCTGGAGCTATGCTCCGTAAACTCATTATGTGTTACAAACACGTACTTTGACCTTAAGAGATGCCACAGAACATCATGGCGCCATCCCAGGTCTGGCCATTGGCATCAATTAGATCTTATTCTCTCAAGGAGGAAGAGTTTGGGCTGTATAAAAATAACTCGTTCCCTCCACAGTGCTGACTGTGACACCGACCATGCACTGGTAGTCAGCAAAATCAAAATTTCGGCCAAGAAAATATTCAGATCAAAAGCCCCTTCAATCCCTAAGATCAATGTAACAGCAATCAGAGATGAATCAAATAGAAAGTCATTTGAAAAGTTATTTGCTGAAAGCATGGATAATGTCACCCAATGTGACTCGGTAGATGAAACATGGAACACTCTCAGTTCAAAAATTCATGACTGTGCCATCAAGTCTTTTGGACAGCATAAAGTTTCAAACAACGACTGGGTAGCCCAGAACAGCGAAATTCTCCTACCTCTCATTGAGCAAAAGAAATCTGCTTTCAATGAGTATAACAAAAATTGCAATCAGAGTACAAAAACTTGTTTGAAAAATGCAAAAGCTAAACTTCAGCTGGAGGTAAGACGTTGCGCCAACAAATACTGGACAGACTTGTGTAACAGCATACAAGAGGCAAATGAAAAGGGAGATATGAAAACCGCCTTTAGTCAGATGAAAGTAGCTCTTGGGCCAATCATCACCAAAAGCGCCCCACTTAAGTCTGTAAATGGTGAACCCATCACAGATAAAAATGAACAACTGAATAGGTGGGTAGAGCATTACTCTCTGTTGTATTCAACTGAGAAAAATATTCCACCAGATTTTGAGGAACACCTCCAAAAACTGCCAATAATGGCCGAACTTGACGCTGAACCTTCCTTAGTCGAGCTTTCCAATGCAATCGACCACCTGTCTGCTGGAAAAGCCACAGGAAGTGACAACATTCCTGCAGAGGTATTAAAAGACCTAAAAGGCCCACTATTACCACACCTGTATAATCTGTTACTGCAGTGTTGGAAAGAAGGCGTGATACCACATGATATGAGAGAAGCCAAAATTGTCACACTTTACAAGAACAAAGGAGACAAAGGCGACTGCAACAACTATCGAGGCATATCCCTCCTCAGCATTACTGGAAAGGCTTTTGCTCGCGTCATCCTCTGCCGCCTTCAACAACTGGCGGAAAAAGTCTTACCAGAAACACAATGTGGCTTTCGAAGCAAACGATCAACTATTGACATGATATTTGCACTTCGGCAAATCCAAGAAAAATGTAAAGAACAAAACAGGCCGCTTATAACATGCTTTGTGGACCTAACAAAGGCTTTCGACACCGTAAGCCGATCTGGCCTGTATGCAGTCCTTAAATCCATAGGCTGTCCACCAACATTGCTAAAACTTATTGCATCCTTCCACACTGACATGAGGGCATGTGTCAACTTTGAGGGCTGCACATCCAATTCATTTGCTGTAAACAGCGGTGTGAAGCAGGGATGTGTTCTTGCTCCTACCTTATTTGGTATATATTTTGCAGCCCTACTCAAGAATGCCTTTGGTCAATGTTCAGGTGGAGTACTTATTAACACCAGAGTGGACGGCTCCATTTTTAATGTTGCCAGACTAAAAGCAAAATCTCGTACAGAGCATATTATGTTACAAGAGCTCCTCTTCGCAGATGATGCTGCAATCGTGGCCCACGATGAAACCACGCTCCAGGCTCTCATCAATAGCCTTGCCAAAGCCTGTGACAAATTCATGCTAAAGATCAGTGTCTCAAAAACTGCAGTTTTGACACAAGGCTTGAGAAACCCCAACCCAATCATGCTGAATGGCTCTCCTCTGGAGCAAGTGGGAAAATTCTGCTACCTAGGCTCAACCATCAGTGGTAGCACAGACATAACAACTGAAATAAATGCCAGAATAGGAAAGGCGGCCACAGCTTTTGGCAAACTCTCAAAAAGGGTGTGGAACAATAGCAAGCTGACCATCAAAACAAAGGTACTCGTGTACCAAACTTGCGTCCTAAGCACCCTGCTGTATGGCTCAGAGACATGGACCACCTACTCCAAACATGAAAGATCCCTCAACTCCTTCCACCTGCGCTGCCTACGCAAAATTCTCAAGATCAAGTGGCAAGACAGGATCTCAAATATCGAAGTTCTGAGCCGAGCCAACATTCCATCAACTCAGGCTCTCCTAGGCAAAAAAAGACTGCGGTGGCTTGGACATCTCCACCGTATGGAAAATGATCGCATCCCCAGACAAATTCTCTACGGGGAACTTGCTACTGGCAACCGACCCAGAGGTAGGCCACATCTGCGATTCAAAGACACTTGCAAGGTCACGATGAAAGCATTCAACATCGACCCCAATGAATGGGAGAACCTTGCAAATGATCGAAGCAGATGGAGACAAAAATTGCGCAGTGGCACGCTCGCAATAGACTTCAAGGCCAAAGAAACATACCTGACAAAACGACAGAGGCGGAATGAAAACACTCGCCAAAGTGAACCCAAAAGACTGACCTGCAATCAATGCCATCGCACTCTCGGATCAAACATTGGTAGAATAAGCCACGAGAGAAGCTGTCAGTCAAAATGAAAGTGAATATTCTAGCTGCTAAGACCGTCTGTAAAGACGCTAAAGGCCATATATATATATACATATATATTATCGTTATCGCTGAAAAGAGCGCTAATCTGTACTGTGACTTAAAAGGTGTTATTGATGAATTTTATAGCATATGCCACCCTTTACCTCATTATATCCGACGCTGCAACCCACTGACCGGCGCTGCACTGTGGCGACGACGTGTTTGGAATGGCACTAAGACAAATTTCCCAAATGGGATTAAAGAAGTATATCAAATACCAACTACAAAGTTTTTTTTAGCCCAAAGTGATTCTCCAAACAGTTACCGCATCAAAATCCAGAGTATTTTGTGCAAGGTTCCCGACCACCTGCGGGCTTTGCACCCCGACTATATCTTTTCTGTCTGAGTTAGAATTTTGGGGCCATAAACACTTCTATAATTTGGTCATCAAATAATGAACATTGGACAGCAAAAAAGGGGCAGTGGGACGGAAAACGAAAAGTCTCTTTGCGTGTCCTGTAGAATTTGATTAATGTCGTGTACGGGCTTTTCTACAGCTGTTGATAAGGGACCGCAGTCTTATTACAAAGCTGAACTTAGAAGAAAATTGAGTTATGTTCTCTCTTCAGCTATAGCAGAGAGTGTGTATTTATAGAGAGCTCTCACTTCCGCCAAATCGCGAAACTAGGTCGCTGCGGTGAACAAGAAATTAAGGAATTGAAAGAGACCGTCTTCACCAAATATAGTGTGCATATCTGTTTACTGTGGTTTGTTCATATTTTTGGGCTTATTGAAACCATTTAGAGACGGTTGTAAGCTCCTACGCCCCGTGGAAATGCACAAACGGGTATTGTTTGCCGCAGCGACTACTTTCCGCTCCATGCTAACAGTGGTTTCGTGGAGCCTCTAGTGTCTCGCAGTGCAAATCGACCAGTAGTCGAACCTCTCTATACATCTGTACTCTCTGGCTATAGTGTACTATATAAAATACCAGGCTCCCACAACAATAGCTTTTTCCGAATGCGAGTCGCAACGGCATTGTAGCAGCTATTATCGTGTCTCTGTGTCATCCTGATGTTTAAATTACCCACTGGCAGCGACCGAGGCAGAGCGTGACTTTGCTGGCTCGTGATGGAATTGCCAGTACAAAGAAAACTAACTCGATCCTAAAATTACCAGTACAAATTGTCAATATTATACAAGAAAAACTAAACTTGGAGGGAAATTATCTTTTGATTTTTACATTAACAAAGCTGAAAAGACAAAAATGTAATGAGAAAAAACATTGTATTATAAACAGTTTTTCGAATTTGTTTCGTTTTTCTATAAATAATAATTTTTTTTGCTCTTTCATCAGATCTTTTAAACTTGTTTTTTTCTTTTTGGCAAGACAGAGATGGGGCAGTGGCTTAGTACTCAGCCGGTAATCCTAAGGAAATCCGATGAGTAGGGCCGACGTCAAGGTTGCTCAAAGGAATGACGTCGCTCCTAGGTAGATTTGCTGGTTACGACATCGGGCTGATGTCAGTTTGGTGTAGAAAACCCCAGCTGACGGTAATTTTTACCAACCGTACGGAAATCTTGTAAAAATCTACGTCGGATTAATGTAAGGATGCCCCCTAGGTAGTTTTGAGTGCTAGGCCGGAGTGCAAGAGGTTATAGGTTCGAGCCTCACTGGCTGGCACCTAGCAGAATTTTGGAGCCTGGTTTTGTTACTTCAGTAGGGCATCATCATCATCATCATCATCATTGTATTGTAAAGGAAGTCAGGACTCTGTACGTCTAGCACCCCACTCACCCCTCTTTATGTTGTTATCCGTAGCGGTGAGTTTCTCTCACCCCCGCCCCTCTACCATTTTATTCACTAACGGCGTCGAGGACCTAGGTTTGACCTTTGCCGTTCATGTGTAGTTTTTTTTTT